>NSDO01000364.1:35733-46273 GCA_002286825.1 Lagenidium giganteum
AATACCAGCTCTTCTCGCCCGCGACGCACGGCTGCCAATTGACGGCTCATCTGGAACAGCCGTCGCGCCGGATTACGATGCAGCACGAGTATGCTGCATACGTCGCTCCTGTGGTCTTTCGTAACGGCATGAAGTCGCAGCGCAAGATCGATCTTGCACACGATGTTATTGCTACAGGCACGTTCATTTCGAACCGCAGCTGTGTGTTGGAGGTTYCGCTTGATGGACAGACCGATGATACCAGCAAACCGTTCGTTGTGATCCCAGCCACGTACGATGGAAAATTGGCAGCTTCTCTTGGTTACTCATTGACGTTGTTTACGTCGAAACCAACAGCACTTGTTCCGATCTCCGATACTTCCACGTTGCCAATCTGCTGTGTTTGTCAGCGTGCGCTGTCAGGCTCATTCCGAACCTTCACCCAGACCAGCGGAGATGGACAAACGACGCAAGTCGACCGCGTCTGTAACGACTGTGTCTCCGTTTATCGTGAGCGCACGACTCCTGTCTGTATTCATTGTCAAGAACGCATTGAAATGGTGGATGGACGTTTCTCCGGACGCATGTATACACTTCCAGATGGCGTGAGCGTTCATGCTGAGTGCATTGACGCATATCGCATTCGCATCTCTGACAAGTGCATTCATTGCGGTCAAGCTATCGCAGCGATTCCGGGGCGCTTCGATGGAAAATACTTCGAAATCACTGGTGGTGGCAAGTGCCACGCTGAGTGTATGGAGGAACATCAGCTGAGCACTGCACAACGCTGCCAACACTGCCATGACCCAGTGGTCAAGATTCCAGGTCGGTTTGATGGTCGATTCTACAAGCTTCCTGATGAACAGCTCGTGCATTTTGAGTGCTGGGATGCGTATCAAATGGCTAAGGCGCCAAAGTGTGTGCACTGCGCCCAACCAGTGATGCAGATCCCAGGCAAGTTCGACGGACGCTTCTACGAGCTCACAACTGGTCTGGGCAAAGTTCATTTTGAGTGCTGGGAAGCATACCAAGCCGCTGTACTTCGTCGCTAGGTGTATTGCGCACACCAAGGTCACTGAGAGCGAATGAACCGTAGTCATGATAGCTTCAGTCGATTTTAAAAACCACAAAAAATAACCGGCATACCATCAATTAAGAGTTCTCCATGGTTGGGCTAGTCCACTACTATTCCTTATTGCGAGGTGATCACAGCGCGGCGAGCTTCATTACCACCTTCGAGGGATGACGCAGTTGCGATCAAACGAATCAGGAAGCGCGCAAGAAACTGCGGTAGGCGTCGTTGACGGAGGAAGTTCCAAACCCGGAGAACAAAGAGAACGAACAGCACACCCCGTACGGCCTTGTTGGCGATCCATCCTTTGACGATATCATACACTCGACGGAGGCGGCGCTCCACTGCGAGCGTGACCGATCGATCGACGAGTTCCTGGAGATCCTGACGTTGCTGGATGAGCTGCTGCAATTCATTCTAAAAAATACTCACTATTGTCAGTGACGCTATCTCTGATGTGAGAATCAGCAAATACGCACGTAATGCAGTGCCACATCCTCTTCAAGGCTTTGGACGAGGGTCGTTAGGTTGGCGCGCATTTGATCGATTTGGCGCAGCTCCCGCGAAAACAACAGCCGCTGCACGACACAGAAATTAGCGCTCATGAATATCCATCAATGAACAAATTGAGCCATAGCAATGGCACGTACGTTGTCTTGCGTGAATGCCAGGATCTGAGCTTCAAGTTCTTCTCGTTTACGAGCTTCTTCCTCCACACGCTCCTGTAGTTCCCCAAATTCATCATAGATTCGGGGAAGTCTCTCGAACATGCTTGTTGATTTCTTTACTTGTGGCTATCGAAGATATTGTCGTCAGTCATGCGAGCGCCAGTGATTCAACCTGATTAGAACTTACACGTGGAAATGGAGACAAGCTGCTTGTCACGCTTCCTGCGCTGCTAGCAGTGCTCACATACGACGCACTTTGTGCATCATTGCCATTCTTGAGGCCTGCGCTGCGGCGCCAGTCGTCCACCAAATTATCAAGCACGGTGGTGTAGCGCTTCATGGCTTCCTGGCGAGTCATCTGCCCAAGACTTCTCCACTTCTCCCATCGCGCCAGCTCCAACTTGCTTTGGCCTTCTGGCAGCGGTAGTGGAGGACATGGACCTACAGAGGCCTGCTGGTACAGCGCGTAGAACTCTTTCTTCGGTCCAGAGTTCTCATTGCGGAGAATACGATGCGGTCCTTGGTACGTCTCGACAAAGACGACGGCGGCGGCGAATTCGGCCTCGAGATCTCCACAAGCGTCGCAAGTGTGTGGCTGTTGATGCGAGTGGTGGTCTGAATGCTGCGTATGGAGCTGAAAAGGGTTTGGCGTGCCTCCACGACGTAGCACGGGCGATGGCGCCACGTCCTCGTCCAGATCACCGATGGACGATGGCGGACTACTGGCGGTGCTCACGTGGATGGACGAGAGAAAGCGCGAGCGCGCGTGTTCGACGGCGCTGGCTTGCGAGGCCAGCGAGCCGAGGAAGGGCGCGGAAGCAGCCGCGGCGGCTGCGTACTGGTGCGGCGTGGACGCGCCGTGCGGACGACCGACGCTCGAGCTCAGCGTCGGCATGTTGGCGGCGACGACGTCCTCAGACTGCGGTTGATGTCAACCGGAATCAGTTGTCGCAGGCGTTTTGTATAAACTCTTAGAGGTACTGAGGAATTGACGACGGGGTACATCATAATGTTACTTCAGACCAGCTTCAACGAACGTCGCAATGCCAAACCAGAGTGAGCGCACGTGCGACGTGGAGCTCTCTCCACACGTGTGAGTTGCAGACACTCGACACGAGCGGCTGAAATGGTGAGAAGAAGAGCAGTCATATCTACCGTATCCATCGACAGTGTGGACGTTCGGTTCCGTCTGGGTAACTCATCCTGTGCTTGTGTCTAGGGGTGCCGCCAGCCAAAACCTCTTTCTCTGAATATTCGAGGATGAGCCGAAAAGCCAGTGGTGGACTCAAAAGTCGAGTACAGGACTTCAAATTCAATAACCTCTGTATATAGATATGTCTCTTGTCCCCATACTGACGTTGTGCGGTCGTCGCGCCGTTGATCCGGTCAACATGGCGCTGGCTACGTCAGGAGCTGCTCGCGCTATGCGGACTCGCTCCCGATCCTTTAGGACGAGCCAGACGGTGGACGTCCGAATCGCGTCAGCCACAGACACGTACTCACGCACGCCGTCTCAACTCAACGGGGCGTGGAGAGCGAAACGCCGACTCGACTCAGTCGTGGCTTCATTCCGAAATTCACACTCGATCCTGTAACGTCCATCTCCGCGTCGTTCCAGCCACCACCACCTCCTTCTCCTCCTCACTTTCCAACACGGCGTCATGCTGCGAGCATCGGTACTCGTCGCTGCCATCACGGCCATCCTCACGGGCTTGTTGCTGCTCGGGGAAGATGCACGACTGCCGGAATACTCTGTCCTCAAGCAACAGCACGCGGTGATGGCTGAGGGCGGCTACGATCTTCAGGTCATGGACTCGCCACGACTAACAGGAGCCCCGCTCAAGGTACTGAGAATTGTGGGGGTGTAGGAGCCGGGTGCACTTCAACTCACGCACTGTATGATGATTTTGCGACTAGTTTTTTGCCTTCGTGTTGCGAACGCCTGTGCTTGGCCGTATCGTTTCCAAGGTGCTGCACGCAGAGAACCAGATGCTCGAGATTCGACGGTGAGCTACGTTGTTTTGGGATTTCTCTAGTCCGTTTCGATAATAATCTGGTGTTTATTGCTGATAGTGTGGCGTCGTCAATCCCAGACATGCCTCTGTACTACCCGTACTTTGATCCACCCAAGACTACCGCCAACTCAGAGGCTCCGATCGATTTGGCTGCGTTCAGCAGCAAAAATGTGAATGCCAAGACGTCAAACACGAAAGGTTTCAAGCACTGGAGCATCAGTGACTACACATCGCGCTATGCATCCGGAGCCTTGTCGCCGGTTCAGGTCGCCAAGGCCTTTCTTGCTGCTGTCCGAGAGTCTGAACAAGGCGAACAGCCGTTGCGCGTATTTGTGGAGACGTTCGATGAGGAAATTATGGAGGCAGCACGTGCGTCAGCCGCTCGGTACGCAGAAGGAAAGCCTCTCGGAGTATTGGATGGCGTTCCAGTCGCAGTGAAGGACGAACTGGAGATCAAGGGCCACCAAACCTCGTTTGGTACCGGGTTCATCGGTGAGCTTAACGGCAAGGCTGACAAAGACTCCGTGCCAATCGCTCGTCTTCGCGCAGCTGGGGCGATCATTGTTGGGCGTACCAACATGCACGAGATTGGAGTTGGTGTTACCGGCTACAACATGGCGCACGGTATTGCTCGCAATCCGTATAACCCTCTTCACCACTCAGGTGGCTCGTCCAGTGGCTCTGCAGTGGCTGTGTCTTCTGGTTTAGTGCCTCTTGCTGTTGGTCTTGATGGCGGTGGTTCAATCCGAATCCCAGCTGCCTTGTGCGGTGTTGTGGGACTCAAGCCAACGTTTCTGCGTGTTCCACCTCTCGCTGACGATTGCCCATCAGTGACCAATATCGGTCCGATTGCGGGCAACGTTCGTGATGCTGCGATTGGGTATGCAGTCATGAGCGGAGGCGATGAGAGCTTTCCACCGTCACTCTCGCAGCCAGCAGTGGATTTGCACTCTTTCGACCAAAGCAACTCGCTCAAAGGTTTGAAGATTGGCTACTACAGCAGCTACACGAACCACTCGTCCCCAGAGGTTGCCAAAGCCGTGCAAGACTCCCTGAAGAAACTGGAGAGTCTTGGTGCTGAGCTCGTTGAGACCAAGCTCGATCATCTCTTGGCGATCCACTTGTCGCACAGTATCACAATCACTTCAGAAATGGCTCAGAACCTGGACAAGTATTACAGTCGCTTCGAGCAAACGTCGCCTGAAGTCCAGATCCTTATTGGATTCGCTCGCCAGTACAGTGCCTTGGATTTCCTATCCGCCCAGCGTGTACGTGCGTACGCTGTGCGTCAACTTCARGAGAAGGTCTACAGCAAGGTGGATGTATTCGTGACGCCGTCCTCAGCTATTACGGCCCCAAAGATCCCGTTGGACGCATCGGCAACCGGTGAACTAGAATTGACGCGTGTGAGCCACATCATGCGCTTCTCTGTGTATGGAAACTTTGCTGGCACTCCGGGTATTGCTGTGCCGATCGGTTACGATGAGCAGGGCCTGCCTATCTCCTTGCAAGTTCAGAGCAATCACTGGCAGGAAGATGTGATGCTTCGCTTCGCTCGAGCTGCGGAAATGCTTTACGAAGACAAGCAGCGACAGCCACAAGTGTACTATTCGCTTCTCGACGAAGCTGCAAAGCAGTCCCCATGACTAGATCAGGTGTAGCATCGAGTGCTCATTTATGCCTAGCACAATGAAAGCGGAAGCCTGTGTAATGCGTTCTTCGATTGTGCGTGTCGAGGTTTGAAACACTACAAACTACAAATGACTGATTCATAGGCAGATTCGCACAAGACATTCTTGGCATCCTTCTAATCCATGTGACTTGAGAGCGTTGGGTCGTTCACATACTGTCGACGGGTCTTGGAGAAGTCTTCCTTGAATGTCTTGGCAGACTTGGCCGTGAGTCTATTTCTTGACAGGCTTCGCAGGGCCTACGAACACAAACAACTCATGCTTAATCGATCTCACGTCCCCACGCATGCACCAAAGTCTACCTCACGTCGTTTCTTAAGTGGCTTGGTGCGGTTGCGCTGCATGACGATGATTGGGATCACACCGAGTGCGAGCACAGCCACGAGTCCAAGCCAGTTCGCCCACGAATCATCGACGCCATCGTGCGCAAAGCGAAAGGCTTCGTCAAAGTTCCTACAGTCGAACAGCAACTCAGTATCTTCTATCCGATATCATCGAGTACCAGAAGCAGAGACATACTTGAAGCCTTGCTCATCAGCAATTCCGTAGAGGTCGTACTTCTCGCGACGTTCCGGATCCGAAAGAACGCGATACGCTACACCACCATCGCATTAGAATCCTCTTCGAGCCAACAGCATTGCATCAGACGTACCATTGGTGATCTTGACAAAGTGTTCCTTCATCTCATCCTTCGTCTCACTGGTCTGCTTGTCCGGGTGGTACTTGAGCGACAGCTTACGGTAGCTAAGATACAGTCATCAGGGACAATGGACGCACGGTAAGAACGATTTGGTGCACGTACACTTTCTTAAGCTGCGCTGGCGTCGCCGACGACGAGACACCCAAGAGCTCATAGAGATCTTGCGCGACACCCGAGGCCACGAAGAGACAGAGACAGAAGAGCGTCAGCGCCGCGCGCTTGCATGAGAATCCCATGGTCTCCACGGATCCGCTTGCTTTGACACCCTGCGGGCCTCATGCCACGTGGAGCCATTTATAACCAATGGGAAGAGTTTCGGTTGTATTTTAACCAATCAATAAGACGCCAGTCAATTTGATGGTCGGATCCGGATCACCTCTTCCGGTGTCACAATGACGTCCAGCATGCGGTCATGAGGAGACAACGGGACGGCATCGACGAGCTGCGAGGAGAGACAAATGCCCTACACAAGTACACAATGCTCTGAGTATGCATACAACTGCCATCAAGACGATCACACGTACGACAGTCACTGGAAGTGGTCTGTTGTGCTCATCGTAGGCTTCCGTGAGACGACGAAGAAACGAGTCTGCAACATGACAAGTGAGTCAGTTGGCCAGTGATTTACACTCTGATAACAGACGAGGAACGCACCGTAGTAGCCTTTGCCATGCCCGAGGCGTCCTCCACTTCGGTCGAATGCGACACCAGGCAAGAGAACGAGGTCAAGATCACGACTGGTAATGGCATCATTGCGTGGTTCTCCTGCCGAGTTTTCAAGAGGAGGGTCTGGAATCTGCCACTTGTCCTACGATTTGAATGACATGTGCAAAGTGAGTGTGCAATACTGGACGTAAGGGATCATCGGTCCTACTGTACCTTCGGGAAGGCATCGATATCCTCAAGGCTCGAAGCGTGCACCATCTTCAAATCCTCTGCACCCTTGCCAACGATCTTGGGCACATACACCTTCTTCTTCTCGGCAAAGCTATGCGTCAAGATGTTGCGTGTGGCCGCTTCCTTTGGCATGTGAAGATACACACTGAGGGCCATTGCTTGCTGGAATTCAGGCAGCGCAGCGATACGCTGTGCGATCGCATCACTCTGTCGCGTGATCTCTTGGTCTTCAATGGCGCGTAAGGACGCGGCGATGCTCTTCCGGAGCGCCTTCTTGATCGCCCCAGTCGTCATCTCGGTCGTCATTTCCACTGTCGAGGCGAGCCATTTGCCGTTGGGTCGAGAACCGGTAATACCGGTGAAGCACCGATATGTCAACTGGCTGCGCCGTCTCTTGCAGTTCTTCTTCGATTCGGCTGCTGGACGATCGATCAGCAAGTGCAAGCGACGTCACGGCATCGAAGAAGACGACGACGACGCGAACGCAGGGACACAGGAGATAGTGAGGGAGGGAAGGACGAGAGAAGCCAGTGATGGACATGACAGAGGACTCGGCCAGTGGGCTCTATGACCCCATGCGCTGCTCAGGTGAGACCGCCCCGACCCTTGGCGACGCTTGCGAAAACTGAGCGTATGATGTAGATGTGTCCGACTACGAGCATCCGGAGGAGGAAGATGAGCTACGCAAGGCGGCACGCGCCGGAATCCTCTTGCTGGAGAAGAACCAAGAGCTCCAGAATGAGAATGCCGCGCTACGAGCTCAGCTGGAGGTGCTCGAGAGTGAACGGCCCAAGCTACACGACGGGCTCAAGCACAAGGAAGACGAGCTGCAGCTACTCCGCGAAGAGCGTAAGAAGAATATGTTGGAAGTGAACACCTTGCGCGGAGAGCTTCGAGCCAAGTCGACGATGATTACTGATCTACTGGATCGTGAACAGCGACAAAAGGAGGAATCAGACGAAGCTAAGCGTCTCGCAGACTACCAACTCGACCGATTGAGTGCCGAGCTGGACGAGATGCTACGGAAGAAGACAGCTGAGCAACCAACAGCTGCTGCAAAGGAGGTTTTCGCTGTACCCAACCCAGCGGCATCGTACGATTCCAACCAAGCCAGTGTGTTCACCCTGGCAGACTACGAGGAGTTGATGCAGAAGTGGCAAGCAGCAAGCGAAGAGAACGAACATTATCAAATCGAGCTCAAGAGTGCTCGAAAAGATGTGGATGGCATGCGGCGCAAGTTGAAAAAAGTGGCGCACGATCAGGAGCATGTTGAGCGCTTGGAGAAGAAGGTTCTCAAGTTACAACATGCAAGTGATGCACTCCAGGAAGAGATCACCGAGCAGCGGGCGTTAATTGAGAGTTTGCGCACGATGAATGGTATCTACAAGAAGATCGCGGAGTCTCGTCCCTTCTCGACGGAGTGTACTTGCGCCCTTCATCCTGCTGGTGACGAAGAGGAGCTCGGTAAATCGGTCCAAAAAGAACTCGTTGAGACAAACAAGCACCTCGAAGAGCAACTCCGCGAGTTACGTGTGAGATTGGAGTCCGACAGCCACCCAGAGATCGAAGCCATAGAAGACAACAACGTGGATCATCACACTGTACCCGATAAGCCTATTGCGCATAGCTCAAGTGGCGACAGTTTGTCCTTGATGTCTCGCACGCCAGCTACTAGTGAAGACTTTGGTGAAACTGATGCAGTCCAAGACAACCTGATGAAGAAGGTTCAGGATCTTCAAGAGAAGCTTTCTGTCTCGAAAGACATGCTCAAGCATACGAAGCAGCAGTGGCAATCGGCTATCGCTTCACAAAAGGCGCTGGAAGAGTGCAATCGCACTGCTCAGGACGAAATCACGCGCTTGACTCAGCTGTTGGACTACCAGATGAGCATGCCTACTCGGCGCCGCTCTTCTGCGGTGAGGCCAGTTGATGGCGAAGAGAGCAATCGGTCACGAAAATTCACAGACAGTGATGAAGACGACGACAAGTGGATGGAAGAAACAGCTCCGTACCCTGCGCCGCCTGGAGACCTCAACTCGCCTCTTATCAAGTGCCTTTTGGATCACTGGACGACAGACAAGTCCAAGGTCATGCATCTCACAGATTGGTTGCATCATGCGATCCGAGGGACAGGAAAACCAACGCCACTAAGACTGGAAAACCTGTCAAGCGAAGTTGCTGCTGGCTTTACCCAGTTGTTGGTGCCGATCTTGCGTGAGCGCCATGGCGTATCGGTGACCATCTATCGCCGCGACAGTGTCCAGATCCTGTCGGATATGATCCTTCAAGCACATCAACCAAGCCAGTCGACAGGTCTCTTCGCTAGTCTGGCCGCTAAAGTGAGCAGTATCGCTGCATCCACTGGGTTGGCGGCACCCGATATCGATGCTGTGGTATCTGATCCTGCCCTCAATGGTGGCCGCAATAAGCGTCGCCAGGACGGACCTGGTCCAATGAGTGAAGCTCAGTTCCTGTATGGTTGAACGTGAAGCAATATGAGGGAAGAATAGTGCATTAATATAAGGTTACACACTGCCGTTTTGCTGTTTCCTGGGTGTCTTAGTGTGGCCGGAGCACGCGTTCAAGAACATTTCTCAGACTTTCATCGGCCCAAGCCATGGCCGGAACTCGAGCAAAAGAATGCTACCTGCCGTTCTGCATAAGAATGAGAGCGGAGCAAACTAAGATGGCGTCAACGATCCGTTGTGACGGGCATTTACGACGGCCGCGTGGCGACGGCGCGAGAAAATCCCCTCCTATACAAAATGCAGGCCATGGGGCGAGTGAAACTGCGCCACGAGGTCAGTTGCTGAACCAGACGATGGGGCGAAGAGGGAGGTGCTTGCTTATTTTATCATGGCTTCCGCGCCCAATTATTGGCGGTAACCGTTCCAACCCATGAACGGCCAGCGAGGAGACGCACTGACGCCAGTGGATAGAGGAGACCGTGAGTCGCTGCGCCTTTTCCGCAACCGATTTCACCTTGTGGGTAACACGGCGTCCGTTGAATCAAGCGACACAATCCCGCCACCGCACCCATAACCACATTCGACAAATTACCCAACCAAGCCCACCGGTGCCGCAAACCTTCTTCGCTCGAAGAAAGCAAGCAATCGATACTCCCGCGATGCCGTGCTCGACATTCCGTGGGCCAAGTCTCCACATCGACGCAGTCATGACGTCAGCTACCACTGATGATACCTCTCTGTGGGACCAAGCAACGACTAAGGTCTTCGGACAGCAGGACTTCTCGACGCCAACTACCGTTGACGTCTTCTTCGAGTCGGATTCTCGATCTCCTTCGTTTTTCCGAACGAGTTGCTTTGGCGATCGAACACCTCCAACGTCGCAAAATACCGAGAACATCTCCAGCCGTTTATCATGGAACCCACCTCCGACACCTCGGGGTGTCATTGAGCCTTCTATGAATCCTTGCACCGACGAGATTCCATGGCACGACCTGGTCTACTGGCTTGGAGATAGTTCCACGGGTGAAGTTGAGTGTTCGTGCGCCAGCT
>NSDO01000364.1:71239-87605 GCA_002286825.1 Lagenidium giganteum
ATCTGGATGTTTGCAATGGTGTGGCCAGTGCGTGCGCAATATTCGTTCACCGTGTGCATGAGCTCAGTACGCAACTGCACAGTCTCCGTAAAGTGGTCGATGACGTCGCCCAACGCGGCACCGTCGACGCGATAGACACTCGAAACGAGGATATAGTCACGGATGATACGCGGCTGGAGGATGATCATGTTGATAAGGAGCGGGATTGGGATGAAGACCATCGCGGTGATGCCGAACTTGTCTGCCAGGCGATGCATTTGGTACAAGACACACTGGCAGAAGAGCGCAAAGCAGAACCCGTTGAGCATCAAAGAGGACATGACGATAAAGTGCCACGCGTCTCGATGAAACCACCTGATCTTGACCTCACGGCGGGATTTTGGATGCTCTTCGAACGCCGTGTTGCCGGTAGAATCAATTGTTGCTGGGCCGTGGACACTGGACGGAGGTGGCTGTGAAAGCTTTGCCATGAATTTGCGACCTGCAGCCATGAAGAGCTGAAACCCCGTGTCGTGGTAGTGGTGGTGTCCATCCATCTCCTCCATCTCGTTCTCTTCTCGCACATTCTCCATGGCCGCGATGACATCCATGGCGCCAGTCTCCTGTTCATTCACGGCAGTAGCTTCGTCCAGAGCAATCTCCTGAAGCTTCTCGTAGAGGCCAACTCGCAATGCGTCGGACCCCACAGCGGCATCAAGCAGTTCCTTAAGAGCCCACGTAAAGTAGACATAGATGAAAATGTGCAGCGCCACCGCGATCCACATCAAACCGAAGAGCCCGGCGACGATGGCAAAGTGAGGATCAAGGCCGACGAGATCCGCTTCCAACAGGTCCGAAATCTTGGCAAGAACGAATCCAAGGAAAAGAAGGATCATCCATGTGGAGACCTCGACTTCGATCATGTGGTTGATCTGGTTGTCTTGTGCCTGACGAAGGTACTTGGAGAAGGGAAAGAGTTCGGGGAGTTTGTGGGTCTTGAGAAAGAAATGACGAAGAATCCGAGTCTCAACGACTTCGCGAAAGTCTGCTGGTTCGATACTCTTCTTGTCTGGTCGGAAGAAGATAACTGTACGACAATACGCCGAGATCTTCGCGCCGATGTTTTGCCGCTGCGTGGCCGCGTCAGCTCGGTGTCGCTTGATCATCTCGACCAAGTGCGAGGAGCTCGCGAGGTCAGCTTTGTCGGCCTGGATGTTCTCACGCCGCAGCTGGAGATAGATCGACATGGCTTGAAGGATGAGGGCGATCGCGAGGACGAACACGAGGATGTCGGCGGCTTGAATGGCGATCATGTCCTTGCTGTACGGGTCGAGATGCCCGAGTTCCTTGACGAGCTTGACGGCAAGACCGATGAACCCGAGAATCATGAGTTCCCCGAGTGTCTTGGTGAGCATCTCATGGTACTTTGGGGACTTTTTGAGATGATGCTCGAGGCGATGGAGGAAGAGCTCGAAGATGATGACGAAGAGCACGAGCAGACAGAGATGGTCGAGCACACGCGAGAGCTCGACGTTGTAGCCGATGCGGAAGAGCGAGCCGGCGTTCTCGTCGCCGTCGCCTGCCATCGTCCGGCTCCAGTAGAACACTGAGAAGCTTCGACGCCATGAGGAAGCTTCGCGGTCAGCGCCAACACGTGAGCCATCGCAGCTCTTCGTGTTCGACTGTCCGCACTAGTGCCACCGGCCTGAGGCAGGGCCAGCTGCTGACTCTGCACCGTAAAAATCCTCCTTCGTGCCACCAACCAGATAACCTTCCCCGTCCCCTAAGGGGGTTATCCACCTGCAATAGATGATACTGGTATGGGTTACGATTGACCAGTTACAATGGTTTTGTATCTGACCTAGACCTGTGGGAATTGATCGTACCCACTTGAGCGTCAGATGGGAAGAGCTCACTGAACAAGAGGGCACGACTGCGATCGACCGGACGAAAGTCCACAGCTGGCTGGACGACGCGCAGAGACAGCAGGTGCCCATCGAAAGACCCAGATCTTACAGCACCATGCGCTCGATCATGTTCTCTTGGTCCGAGGCGGATCTGCGAGTGTCGACAACGCCCCAAGTTCTCCTGGGACTCGGGACGAACTGAGCGTCGTGAGACTGCAACGGTGCGAAACTCATGCGTTCAAGTGTGCCTTCACTTGAGATCAGCACCATACTTCCGCCGTATAGCGAGCGCACATCCTCCTGCTGAGACAGTTGATTCAGTACGTCAGTGTACTTGATCTTGGTACCGTGGAGCTGGAAGAGAAGCTTGGTGACACTGCTGAATCGGAAGTAAGACAACTTGAATCCGTACTGTCCGAGGACAAGTCGGACCTGATCGATTTCGAGAAAGCCAGTCTTGTGTGGATCTTGCCTTTCGAAGGCTGTCTCAATGACCTTCAGTGTCGCACCCGTGTGACTCAGGTGCTCGAGGACCCGGAGCTTGAACTCAGCGCGCAGGCGTACCGTCTCAGTGAAGTGATCGATGATCTCACCTAGTGCATCACCATCGATATGACAAATACTCGAAACCAATATGAACTGACGAATAATGTGTGGCTGAAGAATGATCATGTTGACCAAAAACGGAATCGGCACGTTCACGATCGATATGAAGCCATACTTGTTGTAGAGTTCAGCCATTTGGTAGAGCGCGCACTGACAGAAGAGGGCGAAGCAAAACGCGTTGAGCATCAGGGAAGTCATGACAATAAACTGCCAGGGCTTTGGAGAAAACCAGTGCACCTGGACGTTCTGCCTTGTCGTCGTGTATGCCCCGAAATCGGGAGTCGAGCTGTCAATAGGCAGTCTCTGACGAGGAGGCCAACATGCTCGCAAGAAACGACGGACGAGAGCCTCAATCACTTGAAAGCCGGTGTCGTGGCATCGAGGCCGATGCTGGGCATTTTGTATCTCTTTTTCTTCTCGCACTCGCTCCATGGACGCGATTGCATCTAATGCCGCAGCGTTCTGGGCCAAATACGGCAGTTGCTCTTCATAGCGAGAAATCTCGTGCAGTTTCTTGATCAAGCTGCCCTTTTCTTTCTTCCAGTCAGAGCCAACAGCAGCATCCAGTAGTGTCTTGATTGCCCAAGTGAAGTAGCAATAGATCACGATGTGAAGAGCCACTGTAAACCACATCAATCCGAACAGAGATGCAACGACAGCAAATTCTGCTTCGTGATTGCTGCCGTGTCCTTCCATCAGCTCAGTCGCTTCAGCCAACCCCCAGCCAAAGAGCAAAAGGACCACCCACGTCGAGATGTCGACCTCTATCATGTGGTTGATCTGGTTTTCTTGCGCTTGACGGAGATACTTCGCAAATGGGAACGGCCCTGGCAGTCCGTGCATCTTGAGGAAGAAGTGCCGCAAGACTCGGGTTTTGGCGAGATCTTCAAAGTCAGAAGATTGGACCGGACGACACCGTTTTCGATACTTTGCGGGTACAAACCAGCGTGCGCACATAGCAACAACCTGACTGAAACGACCCGCGGCTCTTTGGTGTCTCTCAAACTCTTCCAGCAAACGAGAGGAGCTTAATAGCTCAGCTTTATCGATCTGGATGTTCTTGTAGCGCAGTTGCAGGAAGATCGAGATCGCTTGGAGAATTAGCAACAGAGCGAGGACGAACACGAGGATGTCGGCTGCCTGGACAGCAATCATGTTCTTGCTATRGGGATCGAGGTGGGCGACTTCCTTGGCGATTTTGATCCCAAGACCGATCAAGCCGAGAATCATGAGCTCTCCATAGATTTTGCTCATCATTTCGTTGTATTTCGGATAGCGCTTCACATGGTGACCGAGACGATGGAGACCCTGCTCGAGTACAATGACGAAAACCACGAGGACGCTGATGTGACCAAGGACGCGGGAAAGCTCGACATTATCACCGATGCGGAAGAGTGAGCCGCTGTTGTCACCACCGGCCATATTTATCGCTCAGGTGAAAGCGCTGGTGTCATACGCTTCGACGGCTGAGTGTCATGTTTCCAATCGAGGATTACGGTCCTCCCTGCTTACAGCCATGACCTCTTAGAATACATTATATGAGTGTTGGTTCTTTTAATCCGCACATTCTCAGTGCTTAAGAGAACTCTATAATCCGATATCATATTGTTATCATAAATGGGTGGGTCGTTTACATGCGGACGAAGTGATATGTACTCTCATCTCTGTGCTCGCTCTCGTCAGGCGACAGATCCATGCGATAGAAGGACCGCAGTACCCTCGAGTTGGCCCGCTGGAGAACTGGGTTCAAGTTCGTGGATGACGCCTGACGGACAAACGGGACGTGCCGATTATGTGACGGAGAGCAGATCGCACGAGATGATCCTGAGGCATTTGCGTAGCCATCACCTTTCGAGTCAACGCTCGTCGGTTCCATGCATCGGAAGCGACCCAGTGACAGGAGTTTAAGCACTTGGTTATACTCCACCTGAGTGCHCTCCAAGTGGAACAGCAAACGCGCAACACTGTTGAATCGGAAGAATGAAAGCCTGAAACCAAAGCGGCCAATAACGATGCGAACATCGTCCACATCAACCTTGCCCGTCTTCGTCACATCCAGCTGCAGGAACTCCATGTGAACGTCTTCCAACGTCTGACCCGACTGCTCCAAGTGGTCATTCACACATTGCACAAACTCTGCACGCAACTCCATGGTTTCGGTGAAGAGGTCAATTACTTCGCCCATGGCCGTGTCGTCCACGCGATGAATACTCGACACCAAAATGAAGTTGCGCAGGATGCGTGGCTGGAAGACCAACATGTTGACGATGAGCGGTAGCGGAATGAAGATTGCTGCCACAAGTCCAAAATGGTCGGCTATTCGACCCAACTGGTACATGACGCACTGGCAGAAGAGCGCGAAATAGAATCCGTTGAGCATGAGTGTGGACATGACGACGAAGTGCCATGCCTTGCGTGAGAAGAATGGGATGTGGACACGACCGGTATCAGTTAGAGTCGTTTGTGGGGTTGCGGATAGACGCTCGGCTTTATCGAAACTTCCGGGTGTCTTCATGCGAGAATCATTCTGCTCAACATCGATTTGAACTGTAGTCAAGTTGGTATAACTCGAAGGTTGAAGCTGGGACTTTTTATCAGCGCCCCGGTGAAATCGAGATGATGCCTGGCGCCACACTGTCGACATCAACTGGAAGCCAGTATCGTGTTTCGCGAGAAATCCTCGGCGGCGCTTGATCTTACGAGCTTGTTCTGCCTCTCGAACTCGCTGCATCACTGCAACTGCGTCTGTTGCAACATCTTGTTCCGCGGCCAGAGTCTCCACATGAGCGATCTCCTGCAGCTTGGTGAACATACTTCCCTTCGAACCACTCGTATCTCCCGACGCAGCTTCCAAGAGCTTGTTGATCGCCCAGATAAAGTATAAGTAGATCGCGAGATGCAACGCCACTGCAAGCCACGAGAGCGTCATGAACGCCGCCACAACTGCCAAGTGCTCCTCCATAGTCGTCAGATGCTTCTCAAATAGGTCCGCAACGACCATCATTACCCACCCAAGCAGCAGCAGAATGATCCACGTCGATATCTCGACCTCGATCATGTGGTTGATCTGATTGTCTTGTGCTTGGCGGAGATACTTGGAAAAGGGAAAGAGATCTGGTAGTTTGTAGGTCTTGAGGAAGAAGTGACGCAGGATGCGAATCTCTGTGATCTGTGTGTAGTCTGCCGGCGTGATGGCGGTCTTGTCGATGCGTTTTATGAGCGAACACAATCGAGAGGCGAAGGTCTTCGTCTTCTTCTGTTCTACCTTGACCATATCGACGAGATGAGTTGATCCAATGAGTTCAGCTTTGGCAACTTGTATGTTCTTGGATCGCAGATTAATGAAGATGGAGATGGCTTGGATGATGAGCGCAACGGCGAGGATGAACACCATGATATCTGCTGCTTGGAAGGCGATCATGTTCTTGCTATAGGCGTTTAGATGCACCAACTCCTTCAGCGCCTTGATACCAAGACCAATGAACCCCAGAATCATGAGTTCACCGAATACCTTGGTCATGATTTCATGATACTTGGCGTGTTTCTTGGCTTGGTGCTCGAGCCGATGCAGTGCTTGCTCCAGGATAATGACAAAGAGCACAACGAAGCAGAGATGTTCCAGTACGCGCCAGAGCTCGACGTTGTCGCCCACGCGGAAGATCGACCCGGCGTTTGGGTTATCGCCGCCCATGATCGTCGAGAAGAGGAAAAAGCGTGAGTGAGACCTGGTATACGTGCGTGCGATGCCATGTCGGACGTCACGTCTCTACCGGGTAATCCACGTAAAAGTTGATCTCTGATCTATGAAACACTAATCTAGTGGATAATACGAACGTTTATGTTAACTTTGTGCGTATGTATTTGAATAAGAGATCTCATTTGCCAAGTGGATCTCTCTGGTCGCGACTGGGCGATGGAGATGAGCCGCTCGACTATTGACGACGCGAAGCTACTCAAGATTGGATTGACTTCTGACGCTGCCACTTGTGAAGGAAGATGTCGCGATAATTGCCAAGTTTGTGCGTCTTGTACGTGCGAGTGAGTGAAATGTGACGTATATGGGGACTTTAAGACGAGAACACACGATCTGATGCCTTCCTTTTGTGATCGCCATAGGAGTTCTCACCTCGGGGTCATTTACATGCGGACGTAGTGGTACGTATTTTCCTGCCTGAGCTCATTGTCATCCAATGAGTAATTCAGACTATACAGGGCGCGCAGCACACTTGGTTTGGTGTAACGCAGTACCGGATTCACATCCAAGTAAGGTGTCTGGTGGAGGAATAGAGCGTAATCACGAGAAGAAGACGGACTGATGGTAGAAGAACGATAGAGGACGGATCTTGAACCGTTGGTGCGGTCATCTCCTTCACGCCAACTTCCACTGGATTCTGTCCTTCCCACCGGTAACGACAGCCATTTGAGCACTAGCTTATAATCAACTTGAGTGCCTCTCACTTCGAACAGCAAACGTGCAACGCTGTGGAACTGGAAAAGTGACAGCTTGAACCCGAACTTTCCGATAAGGTGGCGGAATCCATCAACATTCACCAGTCCCGCCCCCATCACACCCAATGCCTCCAACGCGCCACGAATGTGCTCCAGTGTCTGACCAGAGCACTTCAAATGATCGTTTACACGCTGCACAAACTCTGCACGCCCTCCAATAGCTTTGGTGAAGTGATCGATTGCATCGCCCATCGCCGTGTCATCCACACGGTGAATACTCGACACCAAGATGAAGTCCCGAAGAATACGCGGTTGGAAGATCATCATGTTCACGATGAGTGGTAGAGGAATGAAGATGGCGACGGCAAGACCAAATTGATCCGCGATTTTACCCAGCTGATACATGATGCTCTGGCAGAAGAGTGCGAAGTAGAATCCGTTGAGCATGAGTGTCGACATAACGATGAAGTGCCACGCCTTGCGTGAGAAGAATGGAATGCGGATTCGATCCGTATTACATGGTGGTGGCTGAAAGTTGCTTCCGGCTTGGCTGAGACATCGATTCACCTGAAAACTAGGAGCTTCGATAGGATTCTGCCCGAGCTCTATATCATCCATGGCAACAAGGTGTCCACGTGAAACCTGGGATTCTGCGCCTCCCGGATTGCTCGTCCGCAGTCTTGACAATAATTTTCGCAATAAAATTGCCACCAATTGAAAACCTGTATCATGCTTCGTGAGAAAGCAGTGATGATGCTTGATCTTGCAAGCTCGCTCTGCCTCGCGAACATCCTGCATTATCTGCACTATCGCGATCACATCGGTCGGTTCATCTTGATCCTGCACCGACGCCTGTCTCTTATACACATCTAGATGTGTATAAGAGACAGGTCCAATACACTTCGATCCGCCCACATCGTCTGACGCTGTCGCAAGTAACTTGTCAACCGCTCAAAGAAAGTACAAATAATGGCTAGATGCAAGGCCACAGCTAGCCACGAGATCATCAAAAATGCTGAAACAATCGCGACATGCTCCTCGATTTCAAAATGATCCTGGAGTAGATCGGACACTTCTACCATTACCCACCCGAGCAAGAGTAGGATGATCCACGTCGACATCTCAACTTCAATCACGTGGTTGATGTGATTGTTTTGCGCATGTCGAAGATACTTGGAGAAGGGAAACAGATCTGGAAGCTTGTAGGTCTTGAGGAATACGTGGCGCAGTATACGCATCTTAGTGAACTCTGTGTGTTCGCGTAGGGAGATCCCTGATTTATGACTTGACGTTGGTCTCGTCATGCTGCCGCTGGCGACTGAGGCGCTGTGCTGATAGCCCTGAGCATAATCGTGATGCGAGGGTCTTCCTCTTGTTCTGTTCGTTTTTGATCTCAGCAACAAGCCCGGTAGAGGTGATGAGTTCCGCCTTGGCTGCTTGCTTATTCCTAGATCTGAGATAGACGAAGATGGAAATGGCTTGAATGATCAAAGCGATGGCAAGGATGAAGACCATGATATCTGCGGCTTGGAACACCATCATCGGTTTATCGTACGCGTCGAAATGCGCAACTTCCGTGAGGATCTTGATGCCGAGACCGATCAATCCCAGAATCACGAGTTCGCCATAAACTTTGTTTACCATCTCGTGGTATTTTGGATTGCGCTGGATATGATGGCTGGCACAGTGTAAACACTGCTCGAACAAAATATTGAACAGGACGAGAACGCAAAGATTCACGAGCACGTGCCAGAGCTCGACGTTATCACCCACGCGGAATAGTGAGCTGTCTTTCTTGTCGCCGTTTTCCATTACGAGTTGAGAGGAAAAGAAGAAATGCTTGTCATGTCAGGAGAGCAACACACCATTGCTTTGACCACGTTTGTCGCTATGAACCCATTCCATACACGGCTGGGGATGTTTTGACTGCGACCCCATCTTGACTGTGAACCCACTGCAGTTCTGTTCATAGCAATTGGTTTCAGATTGAGTCACTACACTCTATATATAACGATTGGCAAGCGAGTTTGTGACGTGCTGACCAAATCGAACTGAAGAATTATCAGCGACTAATGCGTGGGATCTCTCATGTGGATAGGAAAAGCGTACTCACGACATACCTGTTTACTGGCTACACAAACGTAGAGGCGTGATGCCCCTAACTGGAATTGTGCTCAGAGATGTACGATGGTGAGCCATCTTCTTCCACGAATGTGCTCAGCCGATGCGTCGACATCCTCGATAAGTCCATGTGTCACAACGTGCGTAACATTTGACGCTGCCTCGCCTCAGTGTGCCTGTCACATTGGTGTGAAGCATAGCCATGACGACTGCTGGCGTAGGAACCCATGACATGGAGGTGATTGAGGGCCCGCGCTAGTGTTGGCGACACAAGATCGACCAGTGTCGAGGTCAACAGGGTCCATGTTCGCCATGTGTCCAAGTCTTGAGGAAGAAGTGTCGCATGATACGCGTCTCAGAGATCTGTGTGTAGTCGCTCGGTTTGATTGTGGTTTGTCGATGCGTCGGACACGGTAGAAGTAGTTTGCAGGGAGGAGCGAACACAGTCGAGACGCAAACGTTTTCTTCTTCTGTTGCTCTTCCTTGATCATGTCGACGAGATGCACAGAGCTGATGAGCTCTGCTTTGGCGGCCTGAATGTTCTTGGATCGTAGGTTCATGAAGATCGAGGTCGCTTGGATGATAAGCGCAATGGCGAGCACGAAGACCATGATATCCGCGGCTTGGAATGTTATCATCGGCTTGCTATACGCGTTTAGATGCGCAATCTCCTTGAGCGCCTTGATTCCGAGGCCAATAAACCCTAGAATCATGAGTTCGCCAAAGACTTTGCTCATGATCTCATGGTACTTGGCGTGTTTCTTGGCCTTGTGCTCGAGGGCGTGGAGGAATTGCTCGAAGATGATGATGAAGAGCACAATGAAGCAGAGATGTTCCAGCACGCGCCAGAGCTCGACGTTGTCACCCACGCGGAAGAGTGAGCCGGCGTGCACGTCCCCACCGCCCATTGTGATGGAGAGGAGGAGGAATCGCAAGTGAGCCAACGCAACAAACACGCCGTGTCAGACGTCGCGTCTCCTGCATGGCGAGCCACTTGAGGTTGCCAACGCCTAGGCTGGGTACACTTCAGCTGGCGACTGAGTTGTTCTAGTGCGTGCTGTCGCTTCATTCGTTGCGTCAGTGGCTCTCCATTTGATTTATTTCATAATCCTTTTTTGCCTCATCGCTTTTACTTCAGTAGTTTTAAGAGACGGACACGGAGGGCCCTTTGGGGACCTGGATCAYTGTCGTCGTGATCGTGCGATGGCGCAGTGTGAGGGAGACGATCTCGAACTCAGTTAACGATTCGGAACTGCTCAGAAGATCACCGCCGACGTTGAGCAAGTCGGATTGCACTAGTCGCGTGGACGGACATAACTCGGAGCTCGTGTCAACGAGCATCTGCGCGAGGTGAACAGGTCGGAAGTGTTTCTCGATCTGTGCCTCCGTTTGCTTGCTAAAGAGCAGCACACAAACACTGAGGAGCACGAGGATGGAGCAGCCAGCGTACGTGTACAGAGCGGACTTGGGAGGAACTCTCACGACAAGACGAGCAGAGATCTCTGGAGTTGGATCCGTCGAACTGGCGACTGATGAGGAGCTTTCCGACTCGATCACTACACCGTTCTGAAAGAGCCATAAGACCGCTGAGAGAAACGCCGAGTCAAGCGAATGGGTGGAGAACCAGTGATTCACTTTGATGGACTGAAGCAGTCGTCCGCGCTCGCTCTCACACTCTTGATCTTTGAGGTCCAGTGACTCGGACTCAAACTTGAAGTTGCTTGGGAAAATCATGTCGCCCTTGAGGTTGCCACTTGAATCTACTTCCTGCGAGCTTGTTGCCACGAGATACGGCCAATGCTCTCCTCCACTTCTCAAGACTCGTAAATCTTCCATCGCAATTGCCTTGTGGCCCACAACCAGATCACTGGTTGAAGACAAGGGTATTGACAGGCCCATACATTCAGCTTGTGTGGAACACGCCTCGCCAAGCATGCTGGAAATGTCCTTATGTGACCACGAAACTCGTGCAATCGAGATGCTGTAGAATTTTCTGGCATTCTTCAATCGAATGACTCCGTCGGCCTTGTCCATTTGGTCTCCTTCGACGCGTTGCGCAAGACTGACGACAGCGAACGAGGTCGAGGAGAGACGAGCGCACGTCTGAGTGGCTCCATCTTGGGATATAGCGACTTCAATTGTCTTCTTCAGGTCTTCTTCGCTGCTTTCCTCGTCGACGCAGAGAGCTA
Source organism: Lagenidium giganteum (assembly GCA_002286825.1). NCBI lineage: Eukaryota > Oomycota > Peronosporomycetes > Pythiales > Pythiaceae > Lagenidium > Lagenidium giganteum. Next base: position 82,491 of record NSDO01000364.1, read on the forward strand.
GTGCTCGAACCTGGACCCCCATATCGACTATCGCCATCGTCTGTCCTTCTCCACGAGGGCTCACGACACAGCCGGCTTCACCACACTCCTCCTTGACATTGATGTCGAAGAAATAGTCTATCTCTCCATTATCGGAAAAGGCGTGATGCTCATACGTAATATTTGTCGTCGTTTTGTTCTCGCTGAGAGTCAACTGGCGCTGCATGTACTCAGCTTGGAACGGAAGCTCAATGGTAACGCTGTCAAACACCAAGTTTCCAAGAGAGGCCTCTTTTCGCGTAAACTCGACTTCCGCGCTGCTGATATCGATCCACTCGAGCGATTTGCTGCTGGTTGTGTTCACGAAACTCTCGAGAGCTGCGTGAGTCTTTGTCAAGGACTCGAGAATGTTGTCACTAGCAACAGTTCCATTGAATGGTTGGTCCAACGGATGGCGAAGAAGTTCGTGCAGCAATGGGTAAGCCAACGTTATAACTTCACCCGCCGAGGTGACTGGCATTGGTAAAGTCGAGCTCCAATCACTTGGAACGGAACTGAGTCGAACGCGAGACGAGTTGACGAATGACTTAGTGTCGACAACGACAGTTTTCATCCAATCTCGAGATGGGAAACCGTACTCGATGGCGCCGGAAAGACGTTTTGGTGACGAGAGTGTGCAGTTCGAACGTGCAACACGGTACGCTTGAGACTGAGTTGCGGATCGAAGCAAAGAGTTCACGGCCGAACCTGTCTGGGATTCCACCGCAGGAATTGTCGGATCGGCAAGCCCAACGGCTGAGAGCACTTGAGTTTCGTCGATCAGCTGTACGTTGAACCCATAGAAGGCATTGCTGAGCAGCCAGAGCAGCACAGCATTCGTCATCCAGATAAGTGATCTCGTTCTCCACGAATGTTTTGTTCCCATTACCGATTCTGTCGCAAAACACCAGGTCGCCACCGGAACAACCATCGCAATGACCACCTCTAGTGGTTTGGTCACAATCGCCACGAGTGTCGCTAGAGAAGAATTATAGTCTTGCACAAGCGCAGCTTGATGCGACTTGGAGGAAGATATCTTGACGTGGCCCAGTGTGACACCTCGAGAGAAGACGTACGTGAGCGCGACAATAATCGCCACGCAGCTCAGAGATCCTAGAAACACGCGACGCCGTCGAATACGCAACAAGATGGGCACGGCGTTGGGCTGCAGTACGTTGCGATAGAAGGAGAGCTTGGGTGTCGCATCCAGCGTCATGGGCTCATCTGGGCGCTCGCATTGCGAGAAGATGATGTTGGAGATAGCCAGCGGCGAGTGCACGGGCATCTCGTCAAAGTAACAAGTCGAATTCTGACGCGCTCTCGCAGATGCCTCGACGCGTGACCAATGAGTTTAATAGGGGTCAGCCAAGCCAACTGTCTGTGTCACATGCTGGCCACTGCGAGAGAGAGCAGGGCATGCCGGCTCCATTCGCCTTCTGGTGAGCATCAAGCAGATGTATAGTTGGCAGATTTATTGTGTATAAGTGTGTATGTAGGATGTGTGGCAATCAAGAGAAGAGACATGTCGATTCGATACGAAAGGTTGAAATACGAGAAATCATGTTTTACACTTGCGGGTCTGGAGGGTGCATTACCACTGTCATTAGCTCAGCAGTATTCCTTGTCAGGATACTCCTTCACAGGAGAAGACAATTGGTTCGCACCATCAGGGTTGCTGGCAAGATTTGGGTAATCAGGGTCAATTGGGTGGCGTTCCGCCATGGCAGGCTGACGGTACACGTCTTCCAAAACCTTCTCAAGGTCGTCGAGCTGGCGATGACGGCGCTTGTCCAACATCACACACTCGTCAAGTGGAAGGTTGAGAGCTGCCCGTGGGAATCGCTTCCAGGCAATGAGGTGGAAGAGAACGGTGGTGATCGGCAAGATGATCGCAAATGTCGCCGCAAGGGCAGTACGCTTGAGACCCAGCACCGTCGCCATAACGATCTGCGAGAAGAGCAACGCYCCCATACAGAAGCGATAGAGCGTTGGGAAGTAGATCGCCCCTGTGTACGGAGATGGGTCGTGCACGCAGAGTGCGGACCAACGGAACACGAGCTCCGAGAGGAACAGGTACGCCGCAGCAAAGTAACACAGGATCGGAGCCACCGGAGCGAAAACCAAGATCAAGATCAGCACCAAGTAATACTGGGCAATCGGATCAGTGACCCCAATGTCGCCAGGCATAGTCAATGGTGCGAGACCAAACCACGCGGAAGATCGCTGTCGAGGAGTCAACTTCGGCGCGAACACACGGTAGATGTGGGCCTTGACAATTGGAGGAACGCGAAGAAGTTGGAGCGACGTTGGTAAACCCATCTGGACCATCAGATACGAGATGAAGAATGATGATTGCGCAGGGATGGCCTCACTAATTGTCTGGACCAGCTTCGTTGGGTCCTTGAGTTGGTTGTCCTCCGATTTGCCAAGCAGACTATCGAGGAACGTACCACCCAAAATCGGCAGCAAGAACACCATGAACCACTGGTACGCAACCAGCTTATTGAGCAGAGAGTTTTGGACGTCGGCACCTGACGCATGACCTTCGCGCTTGGACAGGATGCCAAAAATGATGGGAGCCAAGGCATTCATGATCGAAAGCATCAAAGGAGAGATTTGCTGAAGCACCGGCTCGATCCATGGGTTCTTGTCAGCGAATCGACCAAGCCACTTGAGTTCCGTCTTGAGCTTCTCCACTTTGGAGATTGTGACCACAAAGGCCGTTGGGATGGTCCAAAAGAGGATGATCGCGGTGGTAGCAGCCGTCGAGATGAAACCCCAGTATGACTTAACATTGAACGAGATACCGAGATTCTCCCACACAACATCGCCAACATGTGGGGCCGCTTCAATGCGCATCTCGGTGAGGTCGGAGGCCTGGAGAACCTGCTGAGCCGACTGAGCAGCCCCCAAGGTGTTGAAGGTCACAAAACCGGCACCACGCATGATGCTCGTGTTTTCCACTCCCTTGGTTCGCTTTCGCAAGCCCTTGATGTAGGCACTCTCGGCGGATCGACCTTCGTCCACAATGATCACGTTCTGTCGCTGGGTCTGGAGTGTCGGGACGTCACTCTCTTCGTCGTCAACGAGACTGGCTTCCAACATCTGGCTCGCCAAGGCGGCTTGGTTGCGGAGAATGCTTCGGACTTCCATTTCCACAGCGTCGTTCAGGTTCCGCAGCTGATCTTGGTAGAGTTCAATGGCGTCAACGTTCTTTTCACCGAACATCTTGTCCCTCTTCATCACACGTTCGCCCTTCTTCGCGCCCAATGCAAGGGCGTGCTCAAGGCGGTTGCGCACCTTGACTCGCTCGGCCACCAGCTTCTCCAGATCTCCACACTCGACGGCCACATAAACGTACAAGACCGACTTGGGGAAGAGCACTTCCATGTAATTGCGAAGCGTTTGTTGCGTGCACAAATGGTCGGGGAGTCCGTTGATGACGATGGTGTACTGCTGGGACGCCTTGCGACTGAGAAACTCATGACGACGACGCACGTACACGGAGAACTCATTCCAGAGCAAGTAGCACGTGCAGATCGAGACCAAGTACATACTGACGACCGTGAGTGTGAACCGCCATCCATCTCCTTTGTCGATATCGAGATGGGACAGCGTCATCTTGAACATAGCATCCGTACTACCTTCAGCATGACCGTAGTAGTACACGGGAAAAAGCGCGCCGGACATCAAAATGCCGAGCCACGCGATCTTCTGACACATGCGCATGAAGCGGAGCAGGAAGAGCGTGTCCATACCGCACGTCTGGAAGACGACATCGTCACTGGTGGTGTAAATGGGCCAGAGCCATCCGAAAATGCCCGCCCGACGCGCCATGACGGTGGTGGGCGACGCAGTTTCGGGCGAGCGCTCGCGAACATAGTAAGCCTGGGCATAGTAGCGTCGCGCGAGTTCAAAGGCGCACCAGCCGACGACGATAAAGGGCCCATACGTCTGGAGACCATCGACGATAGTCCGGCCGGGTCTTAAGTCCTCAGGGCCGGCCTTGTCGAAGAGGTCGTCCGGAGTTGTCCGGGATCCAGAGTCGGAGTCGGACATGCTGGTCGCGCAGTCAGTCTAAATGTGTCGGTTGGTCTGTTGGTTGTTGGTTTAGTGGCTGGATGTTGGTTCCGTGGCGTGATTGCTTGGGAGGCACCGCGCAACGTTGCTCTCACCTTCCAAACGTGGAAAGTGACCGACAATAGCGAAAGAAAGGGCCAGTGATCGCTGAGGTGGCTGCCGTGGTAGAGGGTTGGTGGCTTGTTGGAAACTGGAGCCATCCAATCAAGGCGAGGACAGTGCCAGCTGGAACACAGTCGAGGGAGGAACGGCTCGTCTTCCGACCGAAACGGCTTCTCCAGAATCAATTATAAGAGGTCATGCAGAACACAAACCATATCTATTTAACCGGTATGATACCTGTTCTGTACCTATAGGTATCTATTTTGTGAGGTAAACAAGTGACTGGGGATGGGGAAATGTGCCCTTTGACTCTCTGGTTCTCGAGTACCTTGAACTTGACGGGGCAGAGAGATCTTAGAGAACGCCCTATGAGATTGTACACTGCGAATCTAGGAGAACTTTGATCTAGAAGCGAGTTGACTCACAAATATTCAGATTGACACTCGTCGATTGCTGTCGCATGCTGTTGCCGCGTGATTGCTGCGCCGTGAATGGGCCAACGCCGTGTCGCGAGCTCTCTTAGCGCATGTGAATTGGTCTTACGCAGCACAGAAGATCGAATATCGACTATTAGTGCCCTCGCTGAGTCATATAGACACCCGGCGACATGTCTCTCGAGCTCCAATGGAGTGTGTTTTTGTAGGCATGGAGTCGAAGCGATTCGAGCACTGTTTCTGTTTCACCATGAACGAGACAAATTGAAACCCTGCCGTGTTTGGCAGTTGAGCTGAGGAAGTTCTTCAACTTGGTTTATCTAGACGCTAAGAGATTAGTTTTGTCAGATCTGACGCGCCACCAAGCCCTTGTATACACATCCTCGATACGCATCAACTCATCATGAGTACCTTGCTCCACGATCGCACCGTCCTTCGTCACCGCAATCAAATCCGCATTGCGAATCGTTGACAAACGATG
>NSDO01000365.1:13178-81935 GCA_002286825.1 Lagenidium giganteum
TYCRRMTCATTCCTCCGCTTCCAAGTAGCAGCTCACAACTCCAACCATGAAGATCTCGGCCGTCATCGTCCTCGCGCTCACTGCCTCCGCTGCTGTCTACGCCGCCGACACACCGGCACCAAGTCAGACGCCAAGTGTGGCACCAAACCAGACGCCAAGTGTGGCACCAAGCCAAACGCCAAGTGTGGCTCCTAGCCAAACGCCTAGCGTCACGCCCACCGGAAGCAAGGGTGCAACCACCTCGCCATCGCCATCCCCAGCGGGAGGATCGCCCACGAGCGGTGGCAAGAAGACCCCTGCGCCAAGCGCGACGACGACAAAGCCTTCTGGCGCGGCGACCCCAGCTCCAACGCCAAAGAAGAGCAGCGCCACGACCGTCGGCTTGGTCGGAAGTACGATCGCTGTGATGGCCATGGCTATGGCGTCTGCGCTGTGAGCCTCATTTCCCATCGATTTCTGCGTTCATTTCCTCCTGCTTTCACTCGTGCTAACCATGCCAGCATAATACATGGGCCGCGTTCCATTCTTCCATCACACGGCAATCGTCTCCTTGCATTTTCTGTTGTCTCCCGGTGCGAACATGTCAAGGTCTGGGCAGCGACTTGGTCCTAGGGTCTGGTCTTGGCTTGGTTGACTGCGCACAATGCAAACGCGATGCGTGGATAGAGAGATCTGTGACTACCGGCACGACTTGTCGCTGCACTGCATCACATCGTTGCCGAGCATTCTTTTCGGGACCAAGGGCACAGCAGTGGCTGGCTGGTGTACTACATGTTCTACTAGTTACTCCGCAGTCTCTCTGACGCTGATGTAGGACAGTTCGGTGAGACGCCCGAGCTCTTGCTTGCACCTGAAAACGGCTTTGCTACCGTGCCTTTGCATGAGAAAGYAAGCCATGTGTAGTATGTGCTGGTGCCGCAACACCGCAAGCCACGATTGGCATCATCGGCTCCAACGCGTCACGGAGGCTTCTGCTTCGGTGTCGCATCACATCACCAAGACCAGTGGCAACATTGACATTGACCTCATTCCGATATTTGCTCTGCATCGCGATCTGCACCTGAACCAACAACCAACAAACGAACCCACAGGTTCCCGCCACTCGCAATTATGAAGATCTCGGCCGTCCTCGTCCTCGCCCTCACTGCCACGGCTGCCGTCTACGCTGCCGACACGCCTGCGCCAAGCCAGACAACCAGTGTGGCGCCAAGCCAGACTCCAAGCGTGGCGTCAGGTCAGACGCCAAGCACCACGCCATCCAGTGCAGGAAGCGAGGCCACTACCAACGCYACCGTGACCTCGCCATCGCCATCGCCATCGCCAGCAGCGTCGACGGCTGGCTCATCCACAAGTGGAGGCAACAAGACGACGACGGTCAAGCCAGCTGCGTCGGCGGCCAAGACTCCGGGTCCGACCAAGAAGAGCAGCGCGACGACAGTGAGTGTGATTGGTGCGTCGGTGTCGCTTGCCGTGCTTGCCGCTGCCAATGTCTTGTGATCAGCCAGTGATGATTTCTACAAGCATGTATTCTCAATATCACTTGTCATTTTGCGTCGCTAGTCGTGCCCGAGAGTTGGTCGCATTGAGGAAATCAAAGAAAATGCGATGGCTGGCCGTACGCGTCAGGCAGCATGTGTGCTGTGAATGAATGCTTCAGCAACAGTCGCAGATATGCTGCGAACACTCTTGATCGTAGTTGGAATCTATTAGACACGAAGTCGCTCAGCCGCTGACACATCACCTGGTTGATGAGACCTGCCTCCCAATTGCCGGTTCACGACAGTTGCTTGGCAAGTGCAAGTGCGTCGTACATGAGCACTTCGTGTGGCGCGACGTACGCGGCAGCAAACCGTAGGCCGTCACGGGTGGGCTGCGCAAACGCGACCTGGTCTTTTGCGATCCGGTGTCCGTAGATGAACTTGTCCCGAACTGCATCAATCAGACGGGATGCAACGCGCTTACCTCGACTGCCAGCGTGCACCCACAGTTGGCACACGCCTAGGACTGCTGGATGCGACACTGTATCGTTCATTTTGACTGTACTTGCTTGAGCACTCGATGTCTCAGTGTCTGTCGACCGTATTACGAGATTGGTCGCCTCTTCATCGATCTTGTACGCATGATCTATCCGTTCAGCTGTGACACACGCAATAACTTGGCGATCTTCGACGAACAGGAAACAGGAGCGACGCAGGAACAATTCTTCCGTCACGAACCCGAGCGCGTCGTCCAGCAATGCTTTCACCTCCAGCAGCTTCTTCACGTGAGGCAGCGGATCGTTCCGTCGAACCTCGATGATGCGCGCTGTCATACATGCACACAAGACAGCGCAGCAACACACGACACACAACCGAAGCATTTGCTTAGCAAAAAACACTGGCCCATCCGACCACAAGACAGCAGCTCACCTTTCTGGTCAGGGAAGACCTTGATCAGTCGCTCGTTCTTCCAGCGAATGAGTGTGACGCCACGACTGAAGCGTCGACAGAACTTCTTGTGCTCGCTCTCATCTTCCTGATCACGGTCCACCACAGCACAGCACGTGTCAGCAATGGCACGCCACAACTCGCCGTTATGCCATCATGAACGTACCTCTTCCCCGACGGTGTACAAGAGACCGCATTTCGGGCAGTTGATGGACCTTCCAAAGTCCTTCTGTCCCACATCAATGTATGACTGCGCTGGCGACGCTGTGGGCGATGGCGATGGCGTCTTCCACGCTGCATTATCGGTCTTGGCCTTGCTGGCAACAGGCAACGTCGACTGCTCCAGTGACCGCGATGCAAACTTGACGGGCGTCTGCTTGACGGATGTGAAGCTGGCGCCCTTGATCTCGCGCTTGCGCTTCATCGGCACCTTCGTGCGGCGCATCAGCACATCGTTCACGTCCAGCATCACGTGCGCTTGCTGGCTGCGTCAACCCAATGTGCCAATACGCCAATGGCGCCGTCAATGGCAATGAGTTGCCGTTGGCGAGCTTGCTCTGTGGCAACACCAAGTTTTGGCGCCAAAACGGAACGCGGGAGAGGTTGCTCTGTAAACGTAAAACCTGAATTCCGAACAAAACGTGTCGTGTTAATTGGAAAGATTAAATATGCGTTAACAGATGATCACTCCAAGTTGGCGAAGCGATCGGTGGCGTCCCAAAGCACTCGCTGGGGATCATTGGCAACGATCTCGGGATGACGGAGCACGGATGGCAACGATCCGCTGGAACTCTTCACGTGAAGCTCATCGATTGGGCTGAGCATGGAGAAGCGCTGTCGTGAAGCGAGGCGCGCTCGCGACTCTGCAGCCTGACTTCCATCGCTAACCGAGTCTTTCGTCGGTGTCTTCAAGGGAGTGCTTGTACTCTCCATCACTGACGTGTTCTGGACAGCTCGCTTGGCTTTCTTTGCAGCGGGCTGGGCATCGCGATTGTCTTCAACAGTTTCGCCGTTCACTGGCAGCTCTCCCAGTGCCTTTCGCTTGGTTCCGACCCGCTCTGCGTCGCTAGACGCGTCCTTAGCTGGCGTCGTTTTCTTCACTGGCAGCGTGTGCTGCATCTTGCTTTCTTTACGGCTGAGCCATTGCCAATACGCTGTGCCGTCCTTGGCTGTCGGCACGCCCTCTGGTTCATTAAGCGTCCTCTTGGAGCGACTGGCGTCCACCTTGGTTTCCTTCTGCTGCACCCACGCCATGTACGCGTCGTTTTCTTTGTGCGCATCGTGCTGTGGCATCAGCGGCTCACAGGCAATGGCGCTCGTCCGGTTGCTCCTGGTGCTTCCGCCGCTCATGCTCTTGGCAACCAATTTGAATTCAAACGACCAATCAATATCAAATCTCAGGATAATCACAGAACAGCCACAACGCAGTATGATCATAATAGACGGGTATTAAATATTGACTGCAGGCTAAACTTGTGCGAAAGGTCACCTACCAGGTCAAGCCACGTGCTCGGTGCTTGCATGGCTTCACTGCGTCACTGTCGCTCATCAGAGCTGGCGTAGGCTGGCGCCATGAGCTTCCTGGATCGATTCCAGAGCAAGATTTCGACGGTGACTGCGCATGGTCACTTGCGTAAAGCCGACGGGAGCGAGGAAATCCGCGTGGGGCTCCCCAAGCGCAAGCCTGTGGTCCAAAGCAGCGGCCCAGGCTATGGAGCAGCAGCGAGTGAAAGCCATCACAGTCAGGTTCCAAGTCAGAGCCAGAGCCATGGACAGCAACAGCGCAGTGCCAAGCAGCAGGCACCACCAGCAGCGGGGTCTCCTGCTTCACATGCATCGCCCACTAACTCACCGAGGAATCGGAAGGCTCCGGACAACAACTACGGTCATGGCCACGGCCATGGTCACTACTCAGTCCCTGGCAGCATGATGGACGAGGACGACGGACCCGAAAGCAACTCGTACAGCAAACAGTTCGCACAACCACAGCAGAGCGGTAGGCGAGGTCATCACGCCGCCCCGGTGGTTAAAGCGTCGTCACCAGTGTACGAGCGGCATCAACAACCACCAGAAGAACGGCAGCAGCAGCAACAGCACCGTGGGTTTGCATTGGCCAAAGAAACTAGTCCGAGCAAGGGCGGTGGTGACCAGGAGCACATGCGAGAACACCGGTCCCCAAGAGAGATCAACGAGGCGCGAGTGCAGTCCGACCAGGACCAACTAGCCTTCAGCCGTAAGGCGCGACCGGTGCAGTACGAGCCGTACAAGCTAGCGCAGTACAAGAAAGAGAAACCTAACGGCTACTACGAGCTGGGCAAGCTGCAGCCGGACCTGAACGCGGAGGACCTGGTGCAAAAGCGCGCCAACATGGAGCGCATCAAGGCGTTCTCCAAGAATTTGCGCGTCATCAACAAGACGACGGAGAGCACCAAGAAGCGCACAGCTAGCAACAACGATAACAACGACAACAACAACGCGACGGCAGCAAACAACAAGGCCAAGTCGACCCGAGAGAAGGCCATTGAGTTCGCCAAGCACATCCCCAAGCCACGAGCGGCGCGGGCGACTGCGAGTGATGATACGACTGCGCACATGCCGCCCATCAACGCACAGGCGCGACCAATCAATAGCATCGTGGACGATGACCTGGAAGACGACGAAGTGACCTCGGAGCTGCAGCAACTGCAACTGCGACACCAAGCATCGAAGGCGCAGGTTGAAGCGCTGATTAAGAAGGGATGACGGTGACAGACAGGCAACCAAATACACAAAGAAACACAGAGAGGGAAACAGTACGGTAGATGGTTGCATTGCTGTTGCATTGTCAGCCCCATGCCTGCGTCAGACTGTAGTTGAGGATGAGGACATCGCCGACTTGGAAACACTGGCAACAAAGCACGACACACGTGCGGGCGTGTGTGAGATAGAGAGAGCAATGAGAGCAGACATCCCAAACGCAGTTGCAGCTCCCACCTCGAAGAGCTCGCTGAGCTTTTGATCAGGGCATGGAGCAAACGAGCTGTTGCAGTAAACAAACTGCACCATGTGGCGCGACACAGGGGCACTCATCAGCATCAACATCACACCGCCGTCAACATCGAGGGGGCTGCTCTGCTCGGCTGGATACATGCGACCGCGGGAACAAGCAAGCATCCCGTCAACCCTTCGTCTATCATCACACAGCTCTCACCAACGCGTCCGAGTCCTTGAGTCGCAGTTGCTTCTTCAGGAACTTGTAGACCTGTAAACACACACACACGAGGCGAAAAATCCCAGTCTTAGCCTCAGCCGCTGGCTCGCCCCGAATCCAGCGGATTGCTCGCTCTGCTCCACACAGAGAGCGCGATGTCGCTGGGCTCCTAACGCGCAATGCCAGGCCACGTACGACACTGAGTGAGTCGCCGCCTGCGACGGTAAACTTGGTGCGCTTCATGAGCGGTGCATTGCCGACGGCCACGAACTGCAGCGTGACTTTGGTGACCATGTCAGCCCGCTCCAAGCAGCAGTCCGATGCGACTGTGTCTCGTGCGTCGCTGCGCAGTCTGCCGCACCTTTCGCCGGGCCATCGGGCCGACGCTCCGCTTCTCCTGCACTGCCGTCCATGCTTTCCACGTGCCGTGACCAGGCCAGAGCCAGAGCCCAGACGGGCCAGTGGGACGAAGGGTGGCGCGCTCCACCGGACCACACCCACCCAACCCACGTGCGTTGACCGTTGTTGAAGGGCCCGGCGCCGGGGCCTTCGACGTCGAAGTGGCAGCAGCAACGCAACGGCCACCACCACCACCACAGCACAGCCCAAACACAGCCCAAACACAGACACAGCTCCCAAGCAGAGCTCACTCCCACATCGACCAAGCGAGACATCGACAGCAGATACACACACAGGCAGACATGGACGGCATGAACAACAGCGCCCGCAAGGACGCCGACGTGGCGCCCACCAGCAGCTGCGTGGTGCATTGCGCGCCCGTGGATGCGCGCCAGCGCCAGCGCCTGACGGAAATGTACGAGCGCCAGGAGCTCACGGACGTGGTGCTGTTGGTGCAGGGCGAGCGGCTGCCGGCGCACAGGGTGGTGCTGGCGGCGGCGAGTCCGTTCTTCCACGCGCTCTTCACGAGCGGCATGCGCGAGAGCCATGCCAGCCACGTCGAGCTGCACGAGATGAACGCCACGGCGCTGCGGGAGCTGCTGCGCTACATGTACGAAGGCCAGCTGGCTATCGATGGAGACACGATCTTGGCGCTGCTCAACACTGCCAACCAGTTAGAAATGGAGGTGAGTTGGGCGACTGCTCAAAGTGCTGTTCCCAAGGCCTTGCAGTCTTGTGGCTCGTGCTGACGAGCAGCTGTTTTCTCTGGGATTGTAGGAAGTGGTCGAGATCTGCTGCAAACAGTTGATGCTGGAGCTGTGCGTCAGCAACTGCGTGCACATTTACATGTGCTGCGAGAGCCTCAACATGCGCGTGGCCTGCCGCCTGCTCTCGCGCGCCGCCGCGTGCATGATCGAGACCTTCTTCGCCGACGTCGTCAAGACCGAGGCGTTCCTCAACCTGTCGCTGCCCGCGCTCCTGCAGATTCTATCTCGCGCCAAGCTCAAGCTGGGCGACGGTGACGCCATCCTCTCATGGTTCTCGCATGATCCCAAGGAGCGCCAAGCTGACCTGCCTCTCATTTTCAAGTCGTTGGCCTGCACTGAAGACGCCGCGCGTCGCTCCGTGTCGCTGCAGCTCTACCAGCGCTTGAGCGGGAAGTTGTATCAGGCGCTTGGTGGTAAGCCACTCGTCAACGTGCAGGAGCACTTGGCCCAGTTCCACCAGCGCTTCACGTCGCCACGCACGTCCAAGCGGCGACTGACGCCGACCATCTTCGCCATCGGCGGCTTTAACGGCCCCAGCGCGCTCCGTTCGGTCGAGTACATGGACTTCCACACGCAGCAGTGGCACCAGGCTAGCAGTATGCACGAGCAACGCTCCTACAGTGGCGCAGTCGTCACGGAACAGAACGTCGTGTACGTACTGGGAGGTGCTGCGAGTCCGTGCCACCTGCGATCTGTCGAGATGTACGAGCCCGAACTCGACCGATGGACGCTGCAGCCAGCTATGAAGCGTGCCCGAAGCTACCTTGGGGCTGTGTACCTGAACGGCTACATCTACGCCGTTGGTGGGTTTAATGGCAACAGTCATCTCGACTGCGTCGAACGCTTCAGCATCCGCACGCAGCAGTGGGAAGACATCGCACCGCTGTGTGTCGGTCGCAGTGGCTTGGCCGTTGTGGCCATGAACGGATTAATCTACGCCGTCGGCGGCTACGACGGGCGCAGACACCTGAAGAGCGTCGAAGTGTACGACCCACGCACGAACGAATGGACCCAACTGCCCGACATGCTGCACGCACGCAACGGGCCGGCGGCCGTGGCAGATGCCAAGGCCAACCGCATCATCGTGTTTGGTGGCGAGTCGCGCCATGGCGAACGTCTGAGCACCAGCGAAGCGCTGGCACTTGATGGTGGTGCATGGACAGAGTTTGCCGCATTCCTGGACTCGCGCAGTGGCCATGCAGCCGTCGGGTTCCTGAACGACTCGTTCCTCTTCTGTCTCGGCGGCTCCAACAAGAAGGACGAGTACTTGGACACAGTGCACCGCTTCGACCACTTGACCCAGCAATGGATTCCTCACTCACAACTCATCGATCAGCGGTGTGGCTTGAATGTCGTCATCGCGCGCACGTCGTCATCTGCAGCTTGTTTTGCTGCTCAGCGACAACAGGAAGTCAAGAAGGATGGTATCACGAACGTCTGGAATGCTGACTCAACGCCACTGCCCACACAGAGCTCACGTAGTGTGACGCAGATGTTCTCATATGCGGCCGCCGACTTTTCATGAATTGGAATGGTGCGTTCGAACTGTATGCGTGTAGTTGAATAGCGAAGGATTGAAATCGTTGTTAATAAGTGAGTTGTCGTGTTATTACCATCATCATCTTCATCTCAATCTCTGTCTCTCGTTTCATCCGTTTCCGACACCCTCAAACAACACACACAATTGCTAGGAGACAGGAATTATCCCGCGTTTAGACAGCCGTGCCGTAGGCCGAGATGAGTGCGTCGTTGTGGAACTGGCGCCAGCCACCCACAAGCGATTCGTACTCGACTGGGTGGTTGCGGCTGAAGGCAATTGGATCCTACGAGAGTTCCATCACGTGTGAGTATGTGTAATGAGCAGTGATCTATCGAGCCATCAGGATCAACGCAAGGAACGAACCTCAGCGAAGCACACAAAGACGGTGTGCAGGGAGGTCACAATCACGCTCGACAGCACCAGCGCCATGCTCACACCGGCAATGAATCCGAAAATGCCCATGACCACTGGGAAAGCATAAAAAAACAAACGATGGTCAGCCAACGAGCTATCATCCAGCGGATCGAACGACGAAAGTAAACTTACAGAAAGCGCCGTTCTGCGAGCCAAGCACCACAAACCACGCCTTTGGAGCGAACTTGGCGATCAGCAAGCCAATGCATGCAGTGACGCAGCCCACGCCCAAGGCTCCGAAGCCGAGTGCAGACGAAGTCAAGTCGTCGTTGATCACGGCCGTCCAGCCACGGTTGGTGAACAATCCCATGACGGCCTTGCCACTGGTCTTGAAGTCGTATCCGTAGATACCGACGTAGACGTAGGCCCACTGGTTGATGTACTCGAGCATATCACGCAGGCAGTTGATGATGCATTCGGCAAGGCAGGCCACACAGGCGAGCACTGCGTTGTCATCCTCACGGGCCTTCTCTCGCAAGATGTGTGCAATCTGTTCATAGCAAGACGTTGTTCAGTCACAACATTACACTAGACAGCACTAAACCAGGACGACATTGTCTTACCGTCGACAAGGCGTTCAAAATAGCAACGAGCAGCGAGCCGAAGCAGATGGAGCCGAACGACGTCGTGAATGAACGGCGCAACGAGCCAAGCGTCACACTCTGTGGGCTTGGGTGATACCACCAGGAAGCCACAACGCCAGCGGTGGTGCACGTGAGCACGTTCTGGATCACTTGCTGTCCCCAGTAGACACTGATGAGCATGAAGAAGAACGCGACACCTGCGCCAGGTCCACCGCACAGCTGGTGTGGACGGTTTGGATTGTCCATATTGCACGTTGGGTCGCTTTCCCGGAACAACTGGTAGACGCCAATGGCGCTCACAGCCCAGAAGAGGAGCCACACGAACTGGAGCACCATCAGGCCGAGCGCTGCCACGAACACGCCCGAGTACTGGGACACAGCGGCGCACGCCGTCTTCAAGTTGGCTGACGCAAAGCCAATCCGGTTCTGGACGGCGTAGATGTAGCAGACGTTGATGGCGGCGAACAAAAGGAAGATGCACGCGGCGATCGGGTTGGCGACGAACGTGATGACAGCGAACACCAGCAGCATGCCGGCGTTGAGCCACAGCGCGATGCGGATCATCGACTCGGCGTAGGCCATGAGCAGCTTCATCCACAGGCCCGAGAGCACGAGGCCGATGACCATGAGGCCGGCGGACAGCCCGAAGATCTTGTTGTAGGCCTTCGTATCCGGCTGCGGGCCCGTGCCGCTGCCCGGGTTGTTCATCTGGTGCGCCAGCGTCGGTACGCCCTTCCAGAACGCAAACACGGCGATGACGAGCACGTGCACGATGAAGACGATGGCGAAGGCCATGTCGTTGCACTTGGGCGCAGGCGTCTCGAGGCGCATGGAGCGCACCGAGCCATTGGGCTGCTTGTCGACGTTGCCGCCATGCAGCGCCGGGCCGCCGCCGAGCATGGGCTCGCGCTCGCCGACCTCGTGGTACATGGCTTCGTGGTCGTCTTCGTGTCCGTGGGCAAACGCGAACGTCTTGATCAAGTGAGCTGAGGCCGTGGCCGTCGAGTCGATCGATCGCTTGGGCGCTGGGTCTGAGCAGCGCTTGGCTTGTCCTGAGCTTCCGCACTCATCGGCCGGCACCCAGATTGGGTCCGGGGAGGGACGCAGGCGGGGCGACGTGTAGGAAACACGACCATCATTCCAGATTATATGGTGAGGATCTCTCTGAATTATCAGATACCCTTTGAAAGACGGTGCGAGGGTGGTCTCTCCGAGAGACGCTTTGCAACACACGTCCGACCTGTCAGATTGAGTACCTTGTCAAAGTCAAGAGATTGGATGTGCTTGATGGAACAGTTGGGGGCATTTTCGTCATTTCCGTCAAACCTTGGGGTCAGTTTACAGTTATGTTTCACTCATGCGCCATACTTGGGCGCATGCCCGAGGCGGAAGGCCATTTCCTTCATGAACACGCGCGCGTGCATGGTGCCGTACGCTCCATTGTCGTCGATGTCGCGCTCATCGAAGCGCTGAACTTCGTCTTGTCGTGTCCGGTCGTGTTGGAAGAAGCTGTAAAGAAGACGCGGGCATGGCTCCATGATCGGGTCCTCAGTCAAATACTTGCCATACAGCTTCTCGACACTCTGGCGAGGACGCAGCGGATGCGGCGCATTGGCGACTGGCTGATGAGGTCGCGCAGCCGCTTGAACGACCGCAAAGAGGAAGCTCTGGTGGCTGTGCGCCTTCAACAGCCGATCCGCCAGCAAATCGATCCATCCACCTGGCTGCGGCACGTTGTTGACGTGGAGCATGATCAAGTGCTTGGCATTCGAAGGATCCGACAGCTGCTGCTCGAATAGATCGGCTGCAGCAGCCTCATTTTTGGCGTCAATTTCGTGGACTTGTGTCACACCCGCAGCTCGCACGAGCGCACAGCTGTCGCTTGATGAGCTGAGGAATGTGAGTGGAAGCGTTGGATACCTGCGACGATCATCACCCACAACATGAGGCGTCAACGTTATGCAATGCCTGAAGCCAAAAATTGCGCACGCACGGGAATGCGGCGTGTCCACCGTTTCGCGCGACGTCCAGCAGCTCTTCCAGATGCTTGCCGCAACCATGTGGTTGCGCACCTGACGCGGGAGAAACGTATCTCATCATCAGACAAACCACCCACATGCCAGCTCCATGCTGGCCCACGATGTCCCAGCGCGTTGAAGCCGATTCCTGCGTCCAGGTACATCCACGTACTTGGGATTGCGAGAAAGCCGCTGCATCCGCGCTGCGCGATTGTGTGGAAGCTGTCGCACGCCTTGCTGCCTCCGTCGTTCTCGGTCGCGACGCCGTCGGCGGCATCCACCACCACGACGAAGATGCGGTCGGTCACGGTCGCCATAATGAGCTCTGCTCTGCCTGCGCCGTGGGCTTGGTCGACACCTGCGTTCATGCGAGGGAGGGTTCGTGTTTGGGAGGTTCACGCACCTGAGCCATATGTGTACCATCATTGTGGTACGCTGTACCATAGAAAGGCGTCAACTGAGTCGAACAGGTGACGGTCTCTCCTCTGACCAGATGGTGGTGGTGATGCTGACTGATGATGGCCACGTTGTCTCGTTGCAGTGGCTGGCAGTTGGCTTGTTCCTTCGCGACACCGGCTGAAGGGACTGGGCTCTCCCACGAATCTCTGGGTCACCTGCTGGTGCGCCGGCTCACGTCGGTCGCGGGCACGCGCTCTCTCATTCTACAATCGTCGCCCAGCAAGACCAACTGACTGCCTCGAGCTGCGCAAGCGCATTAATCGCTTTCCCTTAATCTCCACCAGCACCATGAAGTTCTCCATCTGCGTCGTCCTCGCTGTGCTCGCCGTGGCCCAGGCCGCGCCAGTAGCACCAGCCAATGTCGCTGTGCAGTCCACATCCGGTGCCCTCGACGGCGTCCTCGATAGTGCTGCCGAGCAGCGTCTCTATGGTGGCAAGGCCGGCTCCGAGGACGCCATGTCAGACCGTGAGCTGAGCGAGTCGGAGGAAGAATACGACGATGAAGAAGAAGACGACGACGACGACGACGCGCGTCGTCTGCGCCGAGCGTAAAGCATGCGAAGCCGCGTCATGCTGATGACGCCGTATCCGTCGGAAGTGCCGTTCAAGTGATTATTCCAGACCAGTCTGATTATTATATTAATGTTTGAATGCCAATGAAGCGTTCCCGCGCATTCACAGCCAACCGCTATCTCTGTCTTTCATGCTGCTTTGCTTTGCATCTCTCTCCGTCCAATGCCATCGCCAGTCATCAGTGCTTTGATGTCGACATGTTCCCCAGCCGCGTTGGACTGTCATGTCCAGACTCCAGAGGGTCGGTGATGCGCCTCAACAGATGCAGCTCGTGTGGACATCCAGTGATTAGAAGCCTGTTTCGAGCCTGCGCCTTGTGTGTGGAATTTTGACGAGGGCGACGCGACGTGCGCCGCCTTCGTCAATATTTTACGCCATCGTTGTGGCGGATTGCGCTGGATGTGTGCGCGAACAGAGGCGGCGGTGGCGTGCAGATCCATCCCTGTTGGAGCCATCCATCAATTGATTCCACCCGCGTCCGACCACGCGACACGAGTGCTTGGGGAGGACGACTGTGTGTTCACTGTGGTGCCTGCGATCACGAGAATGGCTTCGGTCTGCGATGCCACCGTCACTGTCAGCTCGGCCGTTGCCCGTTTTCCATCACGTGTGCCGGTGCGACAATGTCGCAGCAGCACTCGTTGTTGAGCAAGTGGCTTGCTTCCCTTGACAGCTGTTCAATCCCGACGAGACGCAACTGTGTCAGACTCTCGATCAATCAATGGACCATCGCTTCGCGTGGTAGGAATTCTGCGCGTGCTCGCTCCCACTTCACGATCTTCGCCATCGAAGCCACATCTACCACCTAGCGACGCGTTCTTCTTCGCTCACTCCACAGTCATTAGCCATGAAGACCACCACCTGCTTCGCTATCACGCTCCTCGTCCTCACGCACTCTGCTGCGGCAATCAAAGTCCCCGAGCGCAAGACGGCCTCCGCCCGCACAGCAGCTAACGCCATGGACAGCACGTCTGGTGCTCGCGCTGGTAGCGACGACAACCAACGGCGCTTCGGTGCCCGGGCTGGTTCCGACATGGCCACGGGCCGCTACTTGGCCGAGTCGGACGCCATCTTCGACTTCAACTCGCTCAACACCGAGCATGATCCGTCCGCGTCCACAGCCAACCAGCACCTGCGTCGACTGTAGATGCCGTCGCTGCCTCCATTGTGTATCGTCCCCACTTGTTGTTTTCAATTTATCCTCGACATCAATCAACTTGATATCACAATTCGTCTGTTGAATTACTTCACTGCGTCGTTATTTGCGCAAAGCAGAACGGATTAAAAGTTCGTTGCGATTGCAATCAAGCTCACACTCGTCCTGTTCACTGCAAACGACCGGTGGCAGTTGACTAACAGCTGCCTTAATCTCGTTGGGCCGCCAACAACACTGCGTCCCACTTCCCACGGACCGACTAGCGCCGTGTTGCCCTCGAACACTTGATCCACGTGAGCGCATGTTGCTCGGGACTCCAATACCACTCGCGAGTGGGCAGCCACAAACACGTAGAGACCGACCAAGTGCGAAGCACGCGCCAGCTCGTTCGTTCTTCTCCACCGTAGTTGTCAGCTCCTCACGTCGTATGTGGGAGCGTTCTCATTGCCCACCGCTGTCGATGAACAGCGTGCAGTGCACACCAAAACCCAACATTATCAACCTGGGACACAATGGCAGCAACCTTGTCGTGCGGGGCATGGCATTCCGGACGTCAAGTCTTGTTGTGGCGGTGCTCGCCGCATTCGCTTGTGGTGCTGCGTCTGTCCTCGAGCGATGCGAAGAGCGCGACTGGCTTGCAGAAACGGCTGTGAGCGAGAGAAAGCGACTGTCGAATGCAGCGTCTGACAGCAGCACATGATGTGCAAGCAAGTCTCTCGCGAAAGCGGCTGTTAGCAAGACAGACCGTGCAGCGAGTCGCGTGTGGCTGTGCTGCTGTCAGCATGGCACCGCATTGTTCGCGTCCTCTTCGTGCACCGCTGGATGTCAGCCAGATTGTTAATCACTCGACGCGGTGGTTCTTCAGTGCGGGCACGCGCTCGACTTGCTCCCACTTCACGATTCTCACCGTCCGGCCCACCCCGCCAGATCGCCTACAATTCTTCGAACGAGCCATTACGTCCCCAATGAAGGCCACCACTTGCTTCCCCATCCTCTTCATTGCCGTCGTGCACTCTGCTGCAGCCATGGCAGCCCCAGAGCTCAAGGTGACCTCCGCTGGCGCTGAAACCAATTTCATCCATGATACGACTGGTGCGCGTGCTGACGGTGACGACGACCAGCAACAACAGCTATTCAGTGCCCAAGCTGGCTCCGACATGACGGCAGACCGCTACCTGTCTGAATCGGACGCTATCCTCAAATTCAGCACGAAGCACGATCCATTCTCCCTCAAAGTCAACCAGCACCTGCGTCGACAGTAGATACTGCTAGCGCTGCCTCCTGCAGTTCATCGTCGGTGCCTCTGTCTGTCGTTTCAAGTTATCATCAATATCATTCTTATCGCACATCGTTCGGATTCATTCTGTTGCCGTCACTGCATCGTGGTTGACCTGCGAAGCGTGGCTTTGACTCGAAGCAATCGATTGAGTTCTGACAGCGAGTCGAGCGGATCTGTCCTCAGCTTCGCCATCAGAGATACATTCTACAGCTGTCACGTAATTCACAGAGCCAGCAAGCACTCACCGCGGTCAAATGCACTGCCTGGAGGTCGCTGCGCTGCCAGCAATTCGAGCACCGACGCCGCAGGCGTGGCCAATCGCGTCGGTTGCTCTGTGCCAGGTGTTAGCTGGTTGCCAGTCTTTGTCGTTGGCTGCAAGCTCTGGCTTGTGGTCATTGCCGTTGAAGGGGGCGTTGGGTTCGACGCCGGTCGCTTGGCCGCAGTGACGCCACCGCGGGGTCGTCGATCTTGTGTCTTCTTCTTGCCACCACCGAGCAAGTCTCGTAATTCAGTGAGCTACACAGAAACAACCGCTCACGCACGTGAGCATATCCATTCATCCGTCCGTCTACCTCGATAAGTGAGTGAATCGCCACGTACCGATAGTAATCCGGTCTCGGGTTGTTCCTTTGTCTGCTTCGGGTGTTCGCCTACCTCCGGAGCCACACGGTTGCCGTTGTTGCTTGATCGCATGACGCGACCTAGTTTGGTGGTGTTGGGTACGGGCAACGACGGCACGCTGCGCGTTGAGGTTAGCGTGCCGTATTCCGGGATAACATCGGGTGCTGACGAGTTGTTGTCCTCGCCATCGTCCGACGGCTGCGATGACGCCGAGACGAGATATTCCAGAACTTCGATCTTTTCTCGCAGTGACTGGTTTTCTACCGTTAGCACGCGCGTCTCGTACTGCCCGTCCTCTAATGCCTGTTGCTGCGTGGCGACACGACGTGAAAGCTCCTTCTCTGTGGCATACAGCTTCTTGATGAGCGCCACGTTGTCGATCACGTTCATCTTGAGCTGCCGTGTCGTTGTTGTGTCGGTAGGCTTCGTCACTGCATCAACTGGTGGCTGTCCGGTCTGTGATTTTGCTGGTGTGTCAGCCGTATTTGTATTCGATGTCGGGACAGTTACTGCTGTTGATGCAGCAGATGTTGCAGTAGCTGTCGTTGGCGCACCAACTTCACCACCGCGTTCACCACCGACACTGCGGCGAACTAGTCGGCAGCTCTCGCACTCGGTTGTGCTACTAGCCGGTCGCGAATCTGTTGCTGACTCGCCTTGCTGGAAGCTCAGGATGACATCCTGCGCTTGAGCCAGCTGCTGTCGCAATCGCTCGACTTCCTGCCGCAGTTCCAGTATGAGCAGCGCCTTTGGATCTTCGTTCTTGGTGGGCTTGTTGGCGATGCACTGCGCCTTGGAAGCATACACAAGCGTGCTCAGGTTCTCGTCCACGTACGCGTCGCTGGGTGACAGACACGCGATCATGAGCGTCACGCTGTTACCTCCTAGACTATACTTGAGCAGCGACGTGAGCTTCGAGTCTCGATATGGAATGTACGCGCGATCGCGGTCCTTGCGTGCGCTTCTGCCGTTGACACCGTCTGCTGTCTGTCGACTGCTGTCCTCGCTCAGTGCCTGGATCACTTGCCGCAGCACAAACAGCGACTTGTTGATGCCGATCGACTCCTGCAGCGTCTTGCCGGTGGCACCGGTCTTGTCGACACGTTCTGATCCAGCAAGATCGACGAGCGCGAGCTTGCTCTGTAGCACGTCGTTCGGATTCCCGCTCGGGTCGAAGCTCTCAACGTAGAGCGTGAAGATGCAATGCGAACGCGAAGACGCAGCGTTGAGGTTATGCGACGCCATGATCTTGTGCTTGATGCCCTGCTGGAAATGCTCGAGCACCTGGTCAGGCGTCTGGCACTCCACGAGTCGAAGGTTCTCGACGTAGAAGTCCCGAGCAGCCGTCCAGCGAAGGCGCAAACCAACGTTGCCACCAGGTGCAGCACCTCCCTCAGCAGTTCCAGGCTTGAATTTCGCTCCGTTGCCGCTGCGGGATGCGAGCAAAAAGTGCGCTGGATTGAGCAGGTCCATGATCTGTTCGTTGTAGATCTGCACGAAGGAGCAGTGGACAGTGAACTCGCGCTGGTGAGCGACCGTGGCGGCCGTGACGCCCTCAAAGAGACCGAAGATCATGCGAGGAATGATCTACACGCACGAATGTTCCATGTGACGCTTAGAGATCAACCTCGGCTCAGAGAGAATATGAGTTTGCGTGCACGTACGCCAAGGCGTTCCGACTGCTGGTTGGAAACTGGACGTGGGCGAGCCTGGAGTCGATCATCTGTGCGAACTCGCTGGCCTGGCGGTGAGCAGCGATACAGACACATAGGGACGGCCGTATCACACTGAACGCACCTCGTACTCGTAGCCTTCCATCGTAAAAGTTTTGCCAGATCCAGTCTGCAAACAACACAATGAGAATCCATCACATGACAGGTAGACATAAAAACAAATCAAAGCCGCACCTGTCCGTACGCAAACACGGTCGCATGATAGCCTTCAAGAACGGCCGCAAGCGTCTTGCTCAGTTCTAGCCCATCGTAGAATTCTTGCTGCAGAGCAACGTTGGCAGTGTCATCATCAAGAATAAGCGCGAAAAGCATGCGTGTGGTGTCACCTGCGTGGTGTTGCCGGCAAACACTTGGTCGAACGTGAACGTGCGTGCTTGGGGACCACCGCCAGCGCTCAGCTGAACGCGTTTCCTGGTGATTGCCATACATATTATCAACAACAGTGCAAACCACAGCGATCTACTACCTCACAACCAACGTACCGAGGACGGTCGACCGTCAGGAATTCGCATGTGTGCTTGGCCTCGGTCTGGATGGCCGGACGAACTCGCACAGCAACGCGGATGCGCGTGGACAACACGCCGAGCTCCAGCAGCGGTGACCTGGCTGAGGCTGTAGCAGTCTCGCTGCGGGCTTCATCGCGCTCGTCGTCTCTTTCCATGCTCCTATTACCAGCAGCGTCCACCCGCTCACCTCGTTACCCGCAGCACGTTCATTGCATCGCCTGCCGGCCATGCACGGAGTGCTGGTGCTCTAAGCCTAGCCAAGCGAAGCCTGTGCCGCCGCCTCAAGCGCCGCGTCGTTTCGCGATCTTCCACGGTCGTGCTGGCCGAGCACAACTCGAGCTCGGACACGTCGCCCTGCAGAGAGACCCCCAACGCGTTGCAATTGCTGCTGGTGTTGCTGTTGCTTCTCTGTGTGTCTGTAGTCGTGCACGATGCGGTGCGCATTGGCATGGAGCGATAAGATCCCGGAGCGCAATGGCGAGAAGTTCGTGGTGCAGGACCTGGCGTTCCGTCCGGACGGCACGCAGCTCGTGGCCGCCGTGGGCACGCGCGTGATGGTCTACGACGCCGTGGACGGCACGTTACTGCATTCGCTCAAGGGCCACAAGGGCATCGTCTACTCGGTCGATTATGCGCATGATGGCAAGCGCTTCGCGTCGGGCGGCGCCGACAACGTCGTCATCATCTGGACCGACAAGGCTGAAGGCATCCTCAAGTACACGCACAACGACAGCATCCAGAAGCTCGTGTACAACCCGCAGTCGCAGTGCCTTGCGAGCTGCACGACGTCCGACTTCGGGCTCTGGGCTCCCGAGCAGAAGTCCGTGTCCAAGCACAAGGTCGTGTCCAAGATCCTGTGCGCGCACTGGACCAAGGACGGTCAATACCTGGCGCTAGGCATGCTCAACGGCCTCATCAGCGTGCGCGACAAGCAGGGCGCCGAGAAGCAGCTCATTGAACGACCCGGTCCAGTCTGGACAATGGCCTGGAGCGTCTCGCCTGACGATAACGTCGATGTGCTGGCCGTCGGCTGCTGGGACCGGTCGCTCTCATTCTTCCTCGTCAGCGGCGCCATGCAGGGCAAGCCCCGCAAACTCAACTTCAATCCGACTAGCATCGCATATTTCAACAAGGGCAAGTACCTGCTCGTCGGTGGCTCCAACCGCAGGGCCTGCCTGTACACGCGCGACGGCATCTTCCTCGCCAAGTGAGTGATTCTAGTGATATAGCGTGGCTTTCCTCTGGCCTCACTAGCTTGTCTTGTACGTTGTTTCTAGCATCTGTGAGTTGGAGAACTGGGTGTGGGCCATCAAGGCACGTCCCAAGACCAACTTCGTCGCCGTGGGATGCGAAGACGGCTCGATCTCGGTTTACTGCCTCGTGTTCGGCACCGTGCACGGCATCTACCAGGAGCGCTATGCGTACCGCGAGAATATGACGGACGTGATCGTGCAGCACCTGATGACAGAGCAAAAAGTGCGCATCAAGACCCGCGACTGCGTTCGCAAGCTCAGTGTCTACCGCGATCGCTTGGCCGTGCAGCTGTCTGACCGCATCATTATCTACGAACTGGCCAACGAGAACGCCAGCGGCAGCAGCTACGACATGCACTACCGCGTGCGCGAACGAATCCAGAAGGATCTGCCGTGCAGTCTCTTGGTGGTCACGAGTATGAATTTCATTCTCTGCCAGAAGCAGAAGCTGCAACAGTACGACTTTATGGGCAAGAAGGAGCGCGAGTGGGTGCTCGAGTCGCTCATCCGCTACATCAAAGTCACGGGTGGCGCACGTGGCAAGGAAGGCCTGCTGGTCGGGCTCAAGGACGGCTCCGTGTGGCAGATCTTCATCAACAACCCGTTCCCGATCCCGCTCATCAACCAGAGCAACCCGATCTCGTGTCTCGACATCAGCGCCAAGTACGTTTGTGATGATATGGTCCTGTCTGCTGTCTAGGGAGTCTTACGTGTCATGTTCGTGCTCGCTCGTTCTAGCCGTGAGAAGCTCGCAGTCGTCGACGACTCGCACAAGTGTATGGTCTACGACCTGGCCACCAAGGAAATGGTCTTCGAGGAGAAAGACGCGAACTCAGTGGCCTGGAACACCGAGTTTGAGGACATGCTGTGTTTTGCTGGTACAGGGCAGCTCAAGATCAAGACGGGCGACTTCCCCGTGCACGCGCAGCGCATGCAGGGCTTTGTCGTCGGCTTCACGGGTTCCAAAATCTTCTGCCTCAACTCGTCGGCCGTCCAGACGATCGACGTGCCGCAGTCGGCGCCGCTGTATCGCTATCTTGAGCAGAATGAGTTCCTCAAGGCGTACCAAGTGTCGTGTCTCGGCGTGACGGAGGCCGACTGGCGCCTGCTGGCGTGGGAGTCGCTCAAGAGCATGAACTTCGACATCGCGCGCAAGGCGTTCATCCGCGTTCGAGACATGCGCTACATCGAGCTGGTGAACGCGCTGGAGCACATGAAGAAGCAGCAGCAGCCACAGGATGAAAGCGCCGATCCCGAGACGGCCAAGCGCGTTCGCATGCTGCTGCAGGCCGAGATTATGGCGTACCAGGGCAAGTTCCCGCTAGCCGCCAAGATCTTCACCGACTGCGGCGACCCACAGAAGGCCATCAAGATGTTCGCTGACCTGCGCATGTGGGACGAAGCCAAGAAGTTCGCTTCCCAAAGCAAGGTCGTGGACATCCGGCAGCTAGTGCAGGATCAAGCCAAGTGGGCCGAGGAAGTGCAAGACTGGCGCGCGGCCGCCGAGATGTACTCGGCCAGTGGCAACACTGTCAAAGCCGTCGAGATCATGGGCGAACGCGGCTGGTTCGATGACCTGCTCGAGATCGCCAACAAGCTGGACGCGAGTGAGACCAAGATCCTGTCGCTCTGTGCCTCGTACTTCCTCAAGGCCGACAAGTTCAAGCACGCGCGCGACGTGTACCTCAAGATCGGAGACCTAGACTCGCTGCTCAAGATGCATATCCGGCTGCAAGAGTGGGAAGAAGCCGTCCGACTCGCGCAAAAGCACAAAGACCGCGTCAAGAACGTCGACGAAGTGTTCGTGCCGTACGCCGAGTGGCTCACGGGCCAGGACCGCTTCGATGACGCGCTCGAAGCGTACACGCGCGCCAAGCGGCCAGATCAGTGCTCACGCCTGTTGCTACAGCTTATCACTAACTCGGTCAGCGAGAAGCGCTTCCGCGACGCCGCGTACTACCACTGGCGGCTGTGCGAGCAACAGCTAGGAGCCATCACTGCGGCGTCGCCTCAGGAGCTGACGGACGCAGACAAGGAACAGGTGGCTGCAGCACTCGACAGCGAGTGGCTTTCGCAGATCTATTACGCCTACGCCATGGTGTTTTCCTACACGGACGAGCCGTTCACGACGTTGCTGCCTGAGTCACTCTTCCACTCGGCGCAGTTCCTGATCAACAAGCTGTCTGCGAGAAACGCGCGCATGCCTCCGGGCGTGTCCATGGCCAGCGTCTACTTCACGCTTGGCCACCATGCGATCCAGCTCGAGACGTTCAAGCTAGCGCGCCAGGCGTTCGAGAAACTACTGCAGATGAAGTTGCGGCCGGAGTGGCAGACGCAGGTCGAGCTCACGTCCATGACGCTGCAGACCAAGCCGTACTCGGACAAGGAAGAGCTGCTGCCCGTCGACTATCGATCGTCCACGACCAATCCGCTGCTGAATCCAAACGGCGGCAGCGACGTGTGCGTCAACTCGGGCCACCCGTTTGTTCGCTCCTTCGTGTCGTTTGAGAACCTGCCACTGGTCGAGTTCCAGCCCGCGGTACGTGCGTTCTCTGTCTACGTGCAAGGACGTCGAGCTCTGACCATCAAGCCACTGTGTGTGTGTTGTAGCCCGGTATCTCGGACGAAGACGCCGAGAAGATGATTCTCACGCATCCCAACGACAGCACAGCGGCCGACTCGAAGCGCAGCAACAACGGCTGGCGCGAGACCGACCATGGTGACGGCACGCAGACCATGAAGTTTGGCGACGACGGTGACGACGCCCAACAAACAGCGCGAGGAGGCGATAGCGACCGCATGGGCGCCAATGGCGACCTGTTCGAGCTCGCACTCAACAAGCAAGCCAACTTTTTGTCTGGCTCGGGCCATCGGTCTGTGATCCCGACGTACCGCGTGCTGCAGGTGGACGATCGCGTGCTGCAGTCGCTGCGTCCGAGCGAGGTGTTCATTGTCAAGTACCCGACCAAGGCCGTGCGCAACCGCTACTACAAGAACATGATCCCGGACATCAAGATCCACTTCTCGCCGCACTGCCGGCGCTTCTTCCATATGGACGACTTCGAGTTCGAATACCTCAAGGCCGGGCACTGTCCGTGCTGCCGCGTGCCCGAGATGGACACCACGTGACGCCTCTCCATTCGATTGTGTACACAGCCCCCACCAATCGCATGTTCAAACGCCGGTCGCACTGCTGGTGCTCCGCTTGGCATGTATATTATGGCTTTTCAGTTTATTCGGTCCCATGCTCTGGCAAAACCATGCATGTTCACCTTCCTCTCTTACTGTTCTCGATTCTAGTGAAGTGGTCTCAGCGAGACCTTACAGTTTGGTAGCACAGCGTCCGTTGGCTGGCCGTTGGCTGGCCTAGGCGTGCGAGAACGAGTTGGTGCGGCGTGGGCTCACGAACGACGCGCGCTTGCGCACGCGCTCGTCAATCCGCTCCCAGCGCTCCTTGCGGTTCGATGGCGTCAGTAGGGCTGGCGTGGCTGGCGAACGGAGCGCCGTGTTGTAGCCCGAAGGCGTGTTACCGGCTTCCGAGAGCGCCACATTGATCGATTCTTCGGTCGCTTCGTCTAGGTTCTCGCCCGTCACTTCCATGGCTTCCATGGCATTGTTGGCCATCTCCTGCCAGTCGATCTTGGACAGCGTGTAGAGGTAGACGGTGAGCTTGATGATCTCCATGACGCAAATGCCGTACCAGAGCGCTGGGAAGCCGTAGCCGAGCACGACACCGCCCACGTACGCGAAGGGCAGCTCCACGAACCACGTGGCGAGCGAGCTCGTCCACGCCGTGACCTTGACCTGGCCCATGCCCGTGAGCACCGACGACGTGAGGATCTCGATCGACTCAATGACGAAGCCCGTGATGAAGATCGGCTGCACCAGCATGCAGAGCGACAGCAACTCGTCGTCGCTCGAGTAGATGCGGAACATCCTGTCCTTGAGCGCGAGCGTGAGGATGGCGAGCGTCACGACGCAGGCGATCGTGCACACAAAACCCAGCATGCCGAGCTTCTTGGCGTGCTCCGGACGGTTGGCGCCCAAGTGGTTGGCCACACGCACCTGCGTGGCACAGCCAAAGCCCCAGAAGAGAGCCCAGAGCAAGCCCCAGAGACCGGAGATGACGGCGTTGGCAGCGATGACGTCCGAGCCGAGCTTGGCGGCGACGAGTGACATGGCCGAGTTGGCCAAGTTGGACACGAGACTGTTACTGGCCACTGGGCCGGCGATGGCCACGAACGTCTTTAGGCGATCGGACGTGAACGCGTCCCAGCGCCAGCCGCCCCAGGCCTGGAGATGCATCTTCTTGTAGACGATGCAGTACGAGATGAGCGCCAAAGGCTGGAACCACGACGCAATGACGGTGGCCAACGGCGAGCCGTCAAAGCCCATGCCACCCCAGCCGAAGGCGCCGTAGATGAGCACGTAGTTGGCAACGGTGGCGACACCGATGGACAGCGTGCCCACGACGGTGGTTGGCGCCATGATACCCATCGACTGAAAGTACAGGCGCACGCAGGCGTACACAAGCGACGGCCAGATGGAGAACGACAGGATACGCGCGAAGCGGACGCCCAAGTGGATCACTTCCACGTCCGTCGTCGAGATCTGCAGCACCCAGCCGACGCACCAGTACCAGATGAAGACAGGCACGGCCAGCACGGATGTGACAACGAGACCCATCTGCAGCCAGATGCCCGTGAGTTCACCGTTCTTGGCGCCCCACGCCTGACCACAGAGCGTGATGAGGGCCGAGGCGCCGGCCCACACGCCCATGAGCGGCACGCTCGTCCAGATGGACGCGAGCGACGACGCAGCGAGCGCGCTCGTGCCCAAGTGGCCGAGGAAGGCGCTGTCGATGGACGTGAGCGCAATGCGCGCAAAGGTCGAGAGACTGACTTGGAGCGCCATGGACGTGAGCGTCACGAACTCGCGCATGAGGTTGAGCTCGTCCACGGGCTTGGCTTGCGCCTTGCGCAGCAGCGGCGACTTCTCCTGCATCGTCATGTGGAGCCGTCGATGGATGGAGCAGTCGATGGAGCTCTTCGGGCGAGTGAGTGCGCTGGGGCCGCGCAATTGCCGAGTGCGCTGCCGGCGTCACTCACACCGGTTGACGCCAATCGATTCCCTCGCCACCGCCGCAGCCATGCGCCTTGTCAGGTTGATGACTTCTGACAGGTCCGTTTGGGTAGTCTGGTGCAAGATCGAAGCATCTGATCTCACGAGTGCATCAGAAGAGAGAGAGACTGACGGTGGAACGCGCTCAGTGGCCCGCGTTCGATTGGCGGGCTGGCCCGGCTCTACAACGGTTAGTTGCTGCCACGGTGGACTTTCGAATTTGCAACAGGCGGTGAAATATGATAACCCTGTCGAAACCGATGGGGTGGAACCTGGTAGTGCTACGGCCTGCGCTGTTGCAGGCTGCCTCCATGTTCGAATACTAAACGGGGGGCCACATTGGTCAGCCGCCTTCGGCGACGTGTCCCATCAATGCAGATGGGAAAATCACAGATCCAGGTGCGGTCTGCGCGGCGCCACCTCAGATATGGCACCGCAATTTGCGACAGGATTTGCTGCTTGCACCTTCTTCCGACAGGGTTTGCTGGTGGCGTGCCACGCGCACGCAGGGGTTCCAGCCACGTCGCGTGCGTCACTGCCTCCGCCATGGACTGGTGTGGTGGTGGTGCGGCCAAGCACGTTGATGGATGYGATGGATGGAGTGCCGCCCGCCTCTGCTGGAGCCTCAGACAGAACGTGGCGGTAAGCATGCGGGTGCGAAGGCATGGAGCCGTTCATTCCTCTACGTGATATTGATTATCGCTGTTTGGTGTCGAAGCGGCTGAGACTGATGGCGAACGCCTGCAGCATGGACAGCGGGTGCTGAAAGTCCATGTTAAAGCAGTCTTTGCCCACTTTCCCCAACTGCAGCAGCACGTATTCCTGTGGCAGACTGACGGTGCCCTGGTCGTCGTAGACGAACTCGGTGTGCGTCTTGCGGTATTTCTCTTTCATTTGGTCGTTGGTCGGCTCCGAGTGCACGAGCTGGAAGTTCTTGACCGACACGCACGTCGCGCGACTGCGAAAGTCCACGATGCACGAAGACAGCGGATCGTACTTGGTCTCTCGCTTGTGCATGAAGATGAAGTTGGACGTGTCCAGCACGTTTTGACCGCCCTACCAACACAACAAGCCACGAGTAACGACCATGCTGGGTTGTCAACACACTATCATCACGTACCGCCGCAGTGATGGCTCGTACGTGCTCTTCCATCATTTGGTCGCGGGAGATCGGTCGCCAATCCAGATACGAGCCGCCGCCCTCGGTGATGGACGGAATGGCCACCTCCATCTTGCGTGCGTATTGCTGAGCGTGTTGTTCCGGAGAAAGCTAGGTAAGCACACGTGCCATACAACACCTGTCTAGACATTGCCGCCTACCTTCTTCGAGTTGTGGTAGCGAATGACCGCCAGCTCGGCGCGAATGTTCTTGCGGATTTCTTCGTCGATCTCGCAATCCGAGTCCAGGTCTTCTGGGTTGTCGCCCTGGTCGTACAGATAGTATTCCATCATGCTCGTCGACGACCGCAGCTTGCCGACGTATTGATGGCTGCGCATCATGCGTGGCAAGAACAAGTCTTCTCTGTGGCATCGAATGACTCGTCAGTCGCTATCGTATTCGCGAAATCGATGCGTACACGGCTTACTTGTTGAGAGAGATGACATAGTGCGAAGTGATGCGACTCGTTGCCTTCTTCCGGGCGTACATGATTGGCCGTCCGCTCGAGCTGTTGACTTCCAGCAGCAGTGTGTATATCGGAGCCAGCTTGTTCTGCCCGCTATCGTTGCGCTCGATAAAGCACTTCACAATGTGGCCGCGACCGCATTCCAGCGGGCGCTTGACAAAGTCGAGCAAGTGATCCGGCACGTACGGCACGCACTTGGGATTGAAGAACTGCCGCACCAAGCCACAAAGTCAGCATTATGGCAGCACCGTCACTAGCACCATGGTCAGATGCGCTCACCTGAGCCAGGAGTTTCTTGGGTTCGTCTTCGTGCTTGTTGCGCTTCTTTTCCTTGCGCTTCTCTCTGGACTTGGAGCTGTGGCCATCGCGACTTCCATTTGTCTCCTTCGACTCCTCGTCGTTTCCGCTGCCTTCGCGTGCTGTCGTGAGGGATGAAGATGAGGACGACTGCGGCTCGCCCGTCGCTTCGTCGTTGGTTGGAGAGCCTCCTCTCTTGAGCTTGCAGAGCTCGTCGTAGATGTCGTCCGGGGTGTCCTTGTTGCCTCGGGACAACAGCGCTTCGTCGTCTTTGTCATCGGCGGCGTTGTTACTTTTGTGCTCGCTGCCCTTGGCATCAGCACCGAACGACGCTGTCCGTGCATTGCTGCCCTTAGGTGGTCCCTTCGTCTCGAACACAATGACAGGATCATCGTCGTTGGCAGCAGTAGCCACAGACGTCGTCTTCTTGGCTTCTGTTGACGAGTCCGCCAGCTTCTCTTCTTCCAGGAACGGGATCTCCTCCACATCATCGAGATCGTCCATGGGGTGGAAATAGTTCTTGGCCACCTTGTCTTCTCCAACCTTCTTGCTGTCGGCACTGTCTTCGCCTTCGGCTTTCTTGGGTTCCTGTTTCTTTACGGTGATGAACTCTTCATCTGGTACGTTCGGACGAGCAGGACCACTGTATGGCACTGCTCTACTGGCCGCGATCGCCGCGGTCTGCGCTCGTTCGTTCTGCGGCGCTCGCTTGGCTTCTGGCTCTTCAATGCTTCGACTGCGCGCAGATAACGACGCATTCGTGTCATTCAGCACGTCCATCGTACTTCGCTTGACGATGGGAACCTTCGCCGCCGCAGCCGGTTGCTGCGCCATGGTTGTGTTCTGGCGTTGCACCGCTGGCACTGGATCCACTTTCTTGGGTACGAGCGTCGGAGCCTCGACGCTAGGACTAGCATCCAAGATCGGTGAGCTGTCACCCAGGATGTCAACAGGAGTTGCTTTGGCTGCTGGTGGCCCAGTGGCCGGACGTTTCTGCTCGGCAGCCACCATCGGCGTTCTTGTCGGCATCGGCGTCGGCTTTTTTGCCTCGGGCTTGGCGTCCTTGGCTGCCATCGCTGCACCTGGCATTGGGCTGGGCTCACTGCCAGTACCGATAGGTTTGGCCTCGCTCTTGGGTGCAGTCATCGCTGGCTTCGGTGCAGCTGCAGCTGCAGGAGCAGCAGTCGCACCGGTCGGTGCAGCACCAGCGGTGGCACCGGCCACAGCTACGGGCTTTGCTCCCGGCGGTGCGGATCCAGGAGGTCCGCCCCTGGGCTTTGCTCCAGGTGGAGCTCCGCTGGGCGGGGCACCGACGGGTTTAGCTCCAGATGGAGGTGGGCCAGCAGACGGCGGTCGAGCTGCTCCACGGATCTTGGCGACAGACGCACTGGCGATCCCGCCCGTCGGAGGAGGACCATTGGGCGGCGGCACCGTTGACTTGGCGCGGAATGCCGCAGCTGCATTGCCACCTTGCGGTGGTGGGTTGGACGGCGGAGGCATCGACTTCTTGGGCTTCTTGGCCTCTCCTCCTGCCTGTTAAGTCAGCCACTGCGTCAGCCACCACGCAACCCAGACACATCACTGTCAGTCGCAATACCTTTGCGTCAGCGCCATCTTCCTTTGCAGCCGCGCCGTCGGCCGGCGGAGTGCTCTTCGGAGGCGCTTTCATCACACGTTTTGGCGGACTGCCATCCGCCAGCAATTTGTCACACATTGATTCACGCGTCGCCATTCTGGCATGGACGATGTATGGCACTTACGGTTCAGCTGCACCTGCTCCCGCGCCGCCTTCCTTGGCACCGGCATCTGGCGCGGGGGCCTGAGCCTTGTCCTCCTCGCTCATCTCGTCAGCAAAGCTGGTGCACTCGAGCGAGTCTCGCGCCGCCGGCGATGGCGCTCTTTCGTTCCGTTTCCAACGCCGCGTCGTTTCGAGCGTTAACTGAAGGGCCCACAAATTCACTCATGTGTTTCTCCTGCCTTTCCCATTTTGTGTGTTTAACGAACCCAAAAAAGTGTGTCTATAAAAGTGACGTCACACTGACGTCAGCAGCAATGGCCATCCATGCCAATGCCAACCAGCTTACGCCTTGCCTTCCGGACAGCCGCTGCCTGGTGTGCGCTGCGCAATGTCAGCAACGAGCTTGTCCGACAGCTTGCGGGCCTCCATCAGGTGCTTCATGTGCAAGATCGGGTGCACGCCGATCTCGCCGATGGTCTTGCCCGACACGAGCTCGCTGTACTTCTGTGGATGGAAGTTGGTCATGGCATCCACGGCCTTGCTGTCGGGCGCCACGCCTTCGGCGATGGCAAAGAGCGCGTCGATGTCGTTCATCTTCATGAACGGGCACGTAGCACAGCCGCCGGCGCTGGAGCAGCCTTCGCCACCAGCGACACCTGGCACAAGCTCCTCGCCTTCCGTCGCCACGGCTTCAGCCGACACCGGGAAGATGATCTCCACTTCCGGCTTCTTGTCGCCTGGGGCCGCACGCAGCGTCTGCTCCACGCCACGCACGATGGCCGTAATCATACCGGCCTCCGTGCCAAGCACGAAACGCAGGCGCTCGGTCGACTGCTTGGCGACGGCTTCCTTGGTCTTGTCCTTGATGAAGTTGAGGATGTTGGACGTCGACCCAACAACACCACGGCCAACGTTCTGAGCACAAATCATTGTCAGTATCCAACACCAACTGGTGCATCAAGGACTCCTCTGTGCTCACCTGTGCTTCCATAGCCAGCGTGAACATCTCGCCCGGCACTTCGAAGTGCGCCGTCAGATAGGCGTCGCCGTACTCATCGCGCACGCGCTTGGTCACTTTGTCTCCAAACATGTGGTGCACCACACAGTTGCCCTCCTTGAAGAAGTCGAAGCGGGTGAGCAGCTCGGCGATCCTGTGCATTTTTAATGACGGTCAGCATCGTTAGAGACTTCATCTTGCGCACAACAACAATGGATCCATGCGCACGTACGTCTTGCGGTTGTGCGCAGGGTGGATCTGACGGATCTTCTCATCAGGCAGTTGGCCGATGTGACGGAACATCTGCTCCAAGTTCTCGCCCATGTACGTGTCTGGGCCGTACCAAACGTTGATGCCTGGCACCTGCGCAAACGCCTGGAGAATGGTCTGCACGACGTTGGACGACGTGCACGTGATCGTTGGCACAATGTCGTGCGCGAACGCCTTGCTGCGCAGCGACGTGTTGATGTACACAACGTGCAGGCTGTTTGGCGTCTTGGCCGCCTTCTGCAAGTACGCAATGTACGCCTGCTTCTCCGCGGACTCGGCCAAACTGCAGCCGATCTTCTCTTCCGCAAGGCGATACACTGGGATGTGCGGAAAGCCATTCGAGTCGAGGTTGGCGCGCACGCTCTCCGACATGAAGTCCACGCCGAGCACTGCAACCGATTGAATGCCCTTGGCTGCCATCTTGGCGGCGGCCTCACCCATCGCCAGTGAATCGGCAATGATCGTGTGTGGCCACGACAGCGACGCCAAGATACCCTGCCCAGCACAGATACGTCAGCCACCATAGCAACCCTTGCGATGGCAACTTGCCAACCAACCTGCAGCTCTGGGTCCATGTAGAAATGCGCGACGATGCCCATTTTCTTCTTGTGCAGCAGCGCATCGAGCTCCTTGACCACCTGCATGTCGGGCTTCAGGTAATTCGCTTGCGCTTCCGCGAAGGAGCCCTGCGCCGACACATTCTTCTCCGAGATCTACACACGCGCGCACACAGACAGGCACCATGAGTATCGCAATCAACGTCTTCGTCATCGCCGCTGCATGCGTGTCATGGCAGCCACAGTGCGCACCAGAATGGAGGGGAACGGCTTGTCCCACAGCGAGGCGAGCGAAGCCGGCGCCGTCGCGAACGAACGGCCCGTGAGGCGGTGAGGAAGGCTGAGGCTGCGCGTGTGCGCAGCGAGCGAGCGGCGAGCGAAGGCAGCGGCGCGCATGATGGTGACGAAGCAGGCGGAGCTGGTGCGAGCTTGCGATGAAGGACGCGCGTTGGCGAATGTGCTGAGCTGCTGGCCGGACGTGCGACGTGCGCTGGGCTGGGCGCTGGGCTGGCGCTGGGCTTGGTCCTGGTGCTGCTGCTGGACAGAGCGCAAGGGGCACTGACGCGCCAACAATGCAGCTGCCAGCCCCCCCGAGAATAGCACCCCCCCCCCCAAAATAAACACAAAGCACAAAACCAGGTGCACTTCAAGCGGGCATTTCGACAGTCACTGAACGCAAACACACCTTGTTTTGACGAGTTGAACGAAAGACGGACCGTGATTTGCGTGATTAGCATGAACACCACCAGCACGCCAGCGGCTAGAATTGTAAAATTTCGAGACATCCATCATGTCTCCAGCGCTTATGACCACCACCCGCACACGGCCTGTAGAACGACTGGGAGGCACCAGTCTCGCGGTCGCTTTGACTGTCGTTTTCTGTGTATATGTTCGATCGGTCGTGTGATGAGGCTGCCAGTATTGTATTGCAGAGCGCCGCCATCTCTGGCATCTGCAAGTGGGCGCCTTCCACGAACAACTCTGGCACTTCAACTCCTTGACCTTCAACCAATAAACCGCAACCCCACGTTTTAACGCAGCCATGTCCGTTTAAAATACCGGTTTCAGTTCAGTGCCCCCGGGTGCCGCAATTCCCGCCACCATGGTCCATCCCGCCCCCACAAAGGTCGCCATCATCGCCGCCATCGCCGCCATCGCCGCCATCGCCGCCATCGTCTTTCCACAGCTGGGCAGGCGACGATGGACATCCAGGGCGACTTCCCGTACGACGCCATGGGCGAAACCAACACCAATAACAACAATGATCGCACATCTGCGCCGGACGAGGTCGTCGTGTCGGTCGTCTCGGACGCCGCGCGCTCGCGGGAGCACTCGCACGTGCATCACTGCGAGTCGCCGCCGCTGCGCAATGACACGAGCCACCACTTTGCGTCCCCAGGCGCACGCGTTCCATCCAACGCCACCGCCAATGGCGACGCCATGATGACGACGACCACTGCTGCCGAGCCTGAGGACTGGAATGAGGACCCTCCGCCAGCACCGGCGCCCGTAACCATGCTGCGCCACAAGGCGTCCATGCGCTCTGTGCGCTGCAGCAACCGCAGCGTCACCAACTCAGAGAGCCGCGCGCCGCTGCGCAGTGTGCGCGAGTCGCCGACCATGTCGTCTTCCAGCTCCCACTTCAACGCCGCAGCTCCAGACAAGAGCAAGGTGACGCTGCACGGCAAGGACGTGTCCAAGCTCGTGTCCATCGGCTCGGTCGAAGTGCTGTCGCAGCACTCGAACTCGGTCGACTGGTCTGGGGGAGTGCTGGAACCGGACGAGACGGACCACCTGTCGTTGATGGACCCGTACTATGACCTGACCAAGACCAAGCTCACGCGGTTGTTCGCCATGTTCCAGCCGGACGCGCAAGGCATGGTGTCGTACTCGGGCTTCCGCAGTGGCCTGGAGGCCATGGGCATCGTGTGCGCCAGTGACGAAGAGTTTGACGCGTTCATCCAGAAGGTAGATGAAGATCACAGCGGCGGTATCTCGTACGAAGAGTTCCAGCACGCGGTGCAGGAGATCAAGCTGGCGCAGCTGTTCTGCGACGACTTTGTGCTCGAGATGGCGTTCAATCTCAAGGTAGACGAACCAGCGCGCATCGGCACGATTGACTACTCGCCCGATCGCATCCGCAGTGTGTATCCCATCCAGAACATCGAGAAGTTTGTGTACTCGAAGCGACCGGCGTGGGCGACCGTGCGATGGATCAACGTGGAAGGCTACGACCCACTGATGGTGCGCCGTTTGTCAGTGCGCTATCGACTGCATCCGTTGGCCGTGGAGGACGTGCTGGACGTGGACCGAGAGCGCCCCAAGTACGAGCAGTACGACGAACATTCACTTCTGGTCCTGCAGGTGGTGCACGCCATCGATCTCTCGAAGCTCAAGGTGTACCAGCGCATGTACCGCAACTCGATCTACCTCAAGGACGAGGACGGCAACTCACCGATCGAACTCATGTCGAAAGCAGACGTGGAAGACCACCTCAAGCACCTCAAGATCGGACGCGTCATGACCATTCCCGAACAACTGAGCATCTACATACTTAAGGATGTCGTCATCTCGGTGCAGGGCAACACCAACTCGCTGTGGGACGTCATCAAAGGTAGACTCGACACATCTTATTCGAAAGTGCGCAACAACGGTTCGTACTTCTTGGTTTATTCGATCGTCGACGCATGTGTCGACGACCTCACGCCGATGGCGCACGCATTTGGTGCCAAACTGCTCATGCTCGACCGCCTAATGCGACTCGAGCCACTCGACTTCGACCTCAAGCGACTGCAGCATTGTTCCAAACAGATCATGGGGCTCAAGCGGCTGTGCAAGCCGTTGAACGAAGCGATCGTCCAGCTACAAGAGTCGAACGACTTCACGGGCGAGATCCAGCGCTATTTCCGAGATGTCCAAGATCACCTCACCATTGTCGAAGAAGAGTGCGACAAGCACTTGGACACATGCAGAGCTCTCGTGGAGCATTATCACAACGTCCGCGCGAACCAACAAAGCCAAGTGAGCTACACGCTGACGCTGGTCGCTGCCATCTTCCTCCCAGCTCAGTTCCTCACTGGCTTGTATGGCATGAACTTCGAGAACATGCCGGAACTCCATGCCCACGCGGGCTACTTCGTGTGGTGGGGCGTGACCATCGCTATCGCCCTCACCACCATTTGGTTTTTCCACTTCTACAAACGCTGGATATGATGATAGCAATGAACGCGGTGCAGCTGGTCTATCCTGTTGGCTTTCAAGTACACGAGCCATCTCATCCCATCCAGGAATTCGCGCACACCCCTCGCGCATTGATCCCCATAAGCGTGGGATGCATTTGTTTTCATTCGCTGGATTGGTAGAAGTCGARGAGAAACAAGCTACTGATAACAGAAGGCAATCRAAAGCCCTSTCCCTCRGTTTAYRTGAATGAGGAATGGTCCACTACGACRCTGCCTCGAGTTATTGCTTGCTCACAAASCYTGTTGWCCRCACATCGGCTRTGCCACAACAACAMCTTTTCCCCAATACACTWCTAGGGAAAAGCCTAATCTCCGCGAGCTTGCGTAAGAAGCGCAGAACAAACCAAGTGTCGGTGCTGGTGCCTGGTAAGGCCAACTCGTGCTTGCCATCTATTGCAACGACTCGCTTTGTTCGACCAGATTAGTTTGCTTCCACTACCTCTATCTTGTCTGAGATTCTCTATTATGTCACGGGTAGTGTCAGCAAATCARAAMCRTTAGCTGGCGTGATGGTGGACACTTCYACTGGTRGAGATACTMACCACRTSAACWTCATGAAGAMGTTCATGACTCCTGCTCTGGCTCAGAATGWGRCGGTATTCTACCGATGAGAGCGTTYTGCRCACCCTTCCTACCGCTGCAGTTATCAGCATAATTCCACACAACGTGCATTTATTCGTCTGAGTTACCAATGGTCTACGATGCAAATCAGTCCAGGACTGAACATTTTCTCAACATGTTAACACATTTCATCAAGGATTATCACGTGGTGGCTCCCCGTCTACTGTTGGCCAACTAGGGACTCACCGGTCGCCTTTAGTTGAACGTCCACCGCACATTGCACAGCTGAGTGGTCGAGTCCCACTCACACACGCGACCGTGCTTGTGGCATGCCCTCTTCGTGAACTCGCTGCAGAAAGTGTTGGCGGCATCGTCGACAGAGTCGTCGATTGGCGGCATGACAGTCGGATCGCGGCCATGGATCGGCTTCGGCGTCGGCTTCGGCGTCGGCTTCGGCGATTGCGCTGGTGCCTGTTCCGCAGTTGGAGTTGGCGTTGCTGGCTTTGGCGAGGTAGCCAGCGTTGGTGCGTTGGGGTTCGGCTGCGTCGGCTTTGGCGAAGTTGTGACGGCTGAATTTGGCTGCGTTGGCTTTGGCGAAGTTGTGACGGCTGAATTTGGCTGCGTTGGCTTTGGCGAAGTTGNGGCTTTGGCGAAGTTGTGACGGCTGAATTTGGCTGCGTTGGCTTTGGCGAAGTTGTGACGGCTGAATTTGGCTGCGTTGGCTTTGGCGAAGTTGCTGGTGTTGACGCTGCTGGCGTGGTCGCGTTTGCTGCTGGCGAGGCTGGTGGTGTGGCTGGGCTCGATCCTCCGGTAGCCACCAAGTCCTTGATCGTAATGCCGCTAGCCTTAAAGTCCGCCAGAAGCAGCTCCACGTTGACGGCCGTGTTTTCGCATCCACCGCAGTGATGCAGGGCCACAACGGTGTGATCGTTCGCGGAGATCACCGGCGATCCCGAGGAGCCTCCTTCCGTGTCGGCCATGTAGCCAACCTGGTTGGCTCCACAAGAATTTTGGACGTCGAGCTTGGTGATAACAGCGGGGCTGCCGTCGTCCAAGACACTTGCGATGCGCTTAGCATAACCCGATGGATGCTGGGGGATGTAGACCTGTTCGCCAACCTTCGGTCCCGTTGCTCGCAGCTGAAGGTAGCCGTACTGCGAGAGGTCAACCGTGTTCGGAAGCTTGATGATCGCCCAGTCGTGCTCCTTGTGGTTCTGCACAAACGTGGTCGTCTGAGCCACGACCTGACCCTTGCAGCCCATGCGCTTGTTGCACTTGTTTTCGCAGTCTGGGCTCTCCGCCATGAATTCGACCTCCACCTTGGCGGCATCTTTCGCCTCCGTAATGCAGTGGTGGTTGGTGAGCAGATGACCTTCACTGCCCACGAGCCAGCCTGTGCACATGGACGCACCGTTGATCAGCAGACGTGCGACCGCCTTGCTGCGCTTGTACGCTTCAGGCAACTGCTTGGTCATGTTTCCGGACAGGTAGCACTTGGCAGGCAGCGTGTTGTCCGTGCCGCAGACCGTCTCGCGTTGATCAGTTGGCACACCATGAACAAAGCCGTCGATGCTGTAGCCCCAGTCGGCACCGCTAGCCGCGTTGGACGCGCGATACTCGACCACAGCGCGGTCACCAGCGATCGACGCCGCGTGGAAACCTCCGGACAAGCCGCTGTCGCCACGTCCAAGACCAGTGTACTCGTACGAGATGGTGCTGTCAGGGGAGCGCACGACGACCACATCGCCCTCGGGAATGTTGAACTTGGAGAAGTGGACGGCGATGTAGCTGGCGCCTGGATAGGAGAGCTCGTCTTGGCGGGACGAACCGGCCTTGGCATCGACAGTGAAGGCTTCGTTCTCTCCAACGGTCTCAGCGGTATTGGCGGCTTTGACGGAACACGTCAGTGCGACGGCGACCAGCCAGACAACTGCAAAGGACTTGAGAGACCACCCCATTCGAAAAAAATGATAGTGATTGAGAACGGCTTGGTTGGTTGGCTGGCTGGTGAATTGGGAAATGAGGTGTGAGTGTGGATGCAAGCCAAAGTGGCGCAGTAGTGGCTCTCATGTCTATCGAGATGCAATGGCACGACGGGGAATGAACGCGATAGACTGGAAGCGATCGTCGTCGTTTGCAGACACGTGCGGCATTACGGTCTTTGACCGTGTGTGTCGTTGTACGAGGGAGCTAGAGGCTCAAAGCCAAAGACCTCCTCCTACAGGTCTCGGAGCATGCAGGTTTGTCGGAAAGGTTCACCGTAAGAAATGTATCAATCATCGCACCGGCTTGGGGAGGGGTTCCCGGAATGGAAGTGCGTCTTGGTCGTGGACTTGGATGAGGACAGCCGCACCAGATGGTGATGGTTGGCTGATGATTTGCAGCACGTCAATAGCACCAAGCGACATTGTGGGCGAAGCTGCCGAGCTCTCAATGAGCAGACGGCCGCTGAGGACGAATGACTGACGCGACATTCGAGACAGCAGATCCGGCGCAAACTGCTAATTTACACCCCGATTGCATGGAGTTCGTTGGGACCGACTCGTAAATGTACTCGATCCTGACTGTCGTCTTCAGTGTATCCCACGAGACTTGTGGCGCAGTGACCGTGGGTTTCCACGGCGCCAGACCGCTCTTCGACCACCAGCTGGGATATGCACTCCTTCAGGCTTAGACCAGCCTCCCGACCGCACTCCAGACAGCCATTCCGCTGCGCGACCAATGTCAAGTCCACGACCACCCAGCAGGTGCGCCATTCAGCCGCAAAGGCATCCCTGGCGATGCAGCCGAGAAACGTCGTGAGCTCTCACAAAGCCGAACGCCATCCACGGCTTTGACGCACTCTCGTCGACCGATCATTGGCATCCAGACGCACCAGAACAAACGCGAGCCCAGAGTCGCGCACACACACACACAAGGACGCATCCGCAGCAGGCACTGACGGAGCGCTCGTCAAGCACCCGCAGCGAGTTCGCTGGAGCACCAGCGGCTGCGAGTTGGTCAGCAGCAGCAGCAGCATCATGTGCGCGCAGCAGTTGGGAATCTCGGACACCTTGCTGGAGATGCCGACCAGAATCCCGCAGAGTCGAGGCGTCACGCCATGACGCCGTGACGCCTGTTGAATCCTCGCCCCAGCTGCTCAGATTCGCATGGCGCATTGGATGAATCTTGCGACAAAGGGGCTCGAATCTTGCAGCTCGATGTCGGAGCAATTTGCGAGCCAGAAGTGCTCGCACACACACATAGATTGCATCATCGCATGTGTCTGCGCGAATGCGTGAGTGTTCCTTGCTCGTCGTGTCCCACAACAGGTTCCATGTGCAACAAAACCGGATCGAGTTTGACGGGGTCGCAG
The DNA here is from genome assembly GCA_002286825.1 of Lagenidium giganteum. Lineage (NCBI taxonomy): Eukaryota > Oomycota > Peronosporomycetes > Pythiales > Pythiaceae > Lagenidium > Lagenidium giganteum. Next base: position 49,860 of record NSDO01000365.1, read on the forward strand.
AAGCGCTGGTGCATGACGCAGATGGCTGCGCGCGTCCACACCGATGGCCACTGCGCCAGCGCAGGCATTCGACGATTGGAAGCGCCACGCAAAGCACGTCAACCTCAGCAATCTACTGCAGCAATCCATTTCCAGCAAGCAGCGATGGCATCGATCAATCCAATCCGACACGTTGTGCTCGACGTGCAGCACTCGAATGAGCCAGAGTATGTCGCGGGGCCAGCGACTCCACCAGCTGGCAAGATGATGAACGAACCATTCCTTCCCGACTCCAACGACCGCGCTGCAACGGTTCGACTGTGGCTCGGTCGCGCGTTGGCGCTTGTAATCATCGCCATCACAATTTTCGTCATCGCAATGGTCTACAAGATGTTGTCCGGAGCGAACGCAGCGTCGCATCTAGAGTAGACGTCAGCGGCATTGTCTTCTTGAGACGATCCTTTCCACGATGAAGACTCCTCTCTTGCAAGCACCGCCGTTGCAAGACTGCCGATGGCGCCGCCGGTCATGCGCCGCTTGTAGCTCAACATAAACGTCGAATATTTATTGAATCTGTAGCGCCCATACTTGAAAATTTATGTACTATATCTCACATAAATATTCACTTGGAAATATATTTTCGAATAAATATATTGAATTGAAATGGTGGATCCGCTCTTGAGCGGACGGGCGGACGTGGCTGCCACCGTCACCGACACGTGGCCGCTGCAGCTTCAGGTTCTGGAAAGGCACTCGACATCTTGACGCGTCCGTCAAAAGCTCATCGGACGTCATGGCCCGCGACTCGAGCCTCTTCAACCTTGCCGTCTGCGTCGGTGGCATCTACACCTGCTACCTGTCGTACGGCATCTTCCAGGAAGACATGTACGTGCGTCCACTTGCTTGTTGCGCTGGCCTTCATCGTCTAACGCACTGGGTTTCAGCTTCCGCTACCGTGATCAGAACGGAAGCAAGTTCACGGCGACGCTCTTCCTTCTCTTTGTCCAGTGCTGCACGAATGCACTGATCGCTTACTTGGGTGAGTTGCCTGGTTGGCATTTCCCGTTGTCTGAGGGGATGATGGCTGATTGTTCTGGTTCCAGCAACTTTTATTTGGCGTCCTGTGCGTCCACAGTTGCCATTGAAGCCTTTCGCGTTCACTGCGTTTGCGTATCTTGGAGCAATGCTTTGCAGTAACGAGGCGTTGAAGCACGTGAGCTACCCAACGCAAGCGCTCGGCAAGTCTTGCAAGATGATCCCTGTCATGCTCATGGGCGTGCTCATTCGCCGCAAGCGCTACTCGTGGCAAGAATACCTCTGTGTGGTGCTGATCACGATCGGCATCGCCGTTTTCCAGCTCGGCAAGCAGTCATCCCACAAAGCAACTCAAGAGAACAGCACTTATGGCCTTTTCCTGCTCTTCACGTCGCTGGCGCTTGATGGCGTGTCTGGCCCAAAGCAAGAAGAGATTGTTGCCACTCTCCGCCCAACGGTGCATCAGCAAATGTTCTACACCAACTTGTGGGCTGTCATCTACACTGGCATCGGCGCGGTTGCAACGGGTCAAGCATACGAAGGCTTTGCCTTCTGCGTGGCAAACCCACGCATTTTGAACTGGGTGTTTTGCTTCTCTATCTGCAGTGCGCTTGGCCAGAACTTCATCTACTTCACGATCCAGCAATTTTCGGCGCTCACGTGCACGACCATCACGACAACGAGAAAGTTCTTTACCATCCTCTTCTCGGTGCTGTGGTTCGGCAACCAACTGACGACCATGTCATGGCTTGGCGTCGGCATCGTCTTTGTGGGCTTGAGCTGGGAACTGTCCGCCAAGTATCAGCGCTATCAGCTCCAGGAATCGCAGCGCAAGCGCTAACGATGTCATGCCTTCACTCTCCATTTTTAATAATACACAAAACACAGATCCATCTGTCAACAAAGCCACTGAGTGAATTGTGTCTTTCGCCATGTTGGGTTTATTACTGTACTAAACGACATGTTATCACACAGAGGTAGTGAGGGAAATCTGGGGTTGATAAATAAGTCGAAGCGTGTTGTTTAGTGGCAACCGCTGCCACCGGCGAGCTGCAGACACGCTGTGCTGGGGAAGAAGGACAGCGAGTTGAGCAATGCGCAGTAGAAGAACAGCAGCACGAAGATGATGGCAGTGGCGAAACCAGCTCCCTTGGAGAAGCCACCGAACGTGCGTAGCTGCTGAGCATCCAGCTTCTGCAGGGGCAGCATCGGAAGGCTGATGAACGTGAGGGCATTGACGAGGAATCCCAGACCAAGCACTGCCATGACGAGCCAACGTACACGAGTGGTGTCGGCGACGACTTCGCTCTGGCTGAAGAAAGCATCTGGCCGTAGGGAGCCGAGGAAGGTGCTGATGAAGATCTTGCAAAGCTTGTCGAAGGCGATGGCCAGACCGACAGTGCTACCTTCCATACCCTCCTGCACGATTTCAGTCACTGGAACCAAGGTTGTCAGCGACAGAATGCCGTGTGGCACGCCCATGAGCGAGTAGCCGAAGACATAAAACACTTCGCTGCGCGTGACGTTGAATGCGATCAAGAAGCCAACAATGCCTTGGAACAAAATAGCCGAAGCGGGAACGATAGCGAATACTCGCTTCCAAAGAGCATTCATGAAGAAGGTGCGCCAGATGAAAATGGTCGTGAGCATCACGCAATCATGGAAGACGTACGAGAGCAACGAGCCAGTGGCCGATACCGTGGACCAGCGCTGGAGCGCTGCGCTTCCCGAGGAGAGCTTGAAGCTCATGCAGAGGGCGCAAATCGAAACGAAGCAGATGATCCGCCACACAGCCTTCTGTTGAGTCAGCTTCCAGCACTCGGTCCAGTTCTCCTTGATGGCGCGTTTGACGTATGCTTCTTCTTCTTGCAGGAAGTTGATAATCATCGGGATGGCACCAAGCGAGATGGAGATGAGCATGGTGAGTGTCATGGCCAGCTGCACGTCCGCTTCGGCTTGATTGATGCAGAACGTCATCAGCTGCGCAAGCAACTGCGCGCTGATGCGAATGAATAGGTAGTTAGCCTGCGTGATGCCACGTTCGCCCAGCGTTTCCTGCTGGGAAAGCATGATGACCATGGTGTGGACGGACGTGAAGTTGATCATCGAACCGAAGCTGACCACGCCGAGCAAAGCGATGATCAAGTACGAGCAGCCTGCTCCCAAAGATCGTCGGAGTGAGTCTTCAAAGCAGCAGCAGAGGGCGATGGCCGCGAGTGCCAGGAAACTGATGAGAATGCCGACGACCATGTACGACTTGCGGTGGTAGCCGAACAGCGGATACGAGTCGGCGATCAAACCCACGAGGAAGCAGAACGTAGCTGGTAGTTCGACGAGACGGTCGACGGCGACGAATTGCTGGCCTGTGAGGCCGAAGTGAGCGCCCAACAATGGCAACAGGCCGTAGCGCACTCCAACGTAAACGTAAGCGGAGGCGAAGGCCGACACAGTGAGACCGATGTACTTCCTGGTGAGCAGGCGTGCCTTGCCGCCGGCACGCAGGCCGCCATACATCTCATAGTTGTAGAAATGACTGCCAGCGACAAACATCTTGGGAACATCCTTGTCTGGAGTTGGGAAGTCCATCTTCTCCGGCGTGTACTCGGGTTTGTCCTCCATGATCGGGATCGGGGATCGACTGACACGCGTTGTAGACAAAGTGGTTTTGCGAAGCGCGAGTGCTCGGCAAACCACAGACAGCACGGGAATGAGGCAAGGACCTGATTGCAGGTGAGGGCAGGTGAGCGGACCTGAGCGAGCAGGTGAAGCGCCAGCAGCCAGGTGTGAGTCCGAGAGGGAACTTGTCGAAATGACGGCGTGCAACCCACCGTCCGCGCACGTGCACCTGCATTCGCGGTCACTCACCCGCTACAAACGGCCGCACACTCACCGCGTGGTGTTGCGCGGAGAGTGGACGGCTTTGGCAAGCGCCTGCCCAACTTGAGGTGCGTCCCAATCTTGCCCACGTGTGCCGGCCATCTGGATACACACGGCTTCGCACAGCAAGCGGTGGGGTCACGCACCAGTTCATTGCGCTCAACCACCCACCGTTCGATTGAGTCGGATGCAAGCGAACGGCCACCTGTTGCTTCCGCAGAACTGCTCACACGTCACAGACGACGGAGGACGCTTCGACGCAGCGCGAGTGCCCCATGCTGCGTCAACAGCGATCATCCATGTGACTCGAACTTACGCACCACATGCAATACACGCACGCAGCTGGTCGCACACAGATCCAGCAGTTCCAGCGGACTCCAAAGCACAGGGCGCTGGTCATTGGTTGGCTCGCCAAAGCGAGCGGCTGGCCACGACGAAATCTCATTTGTGCGTGCACGCCAATTTGTCACACCGGCTGGCAGAGGGTGTCAGTCGCAGCCGCCACGCATGCAACGACCGGCGTCGGCTGTCGGCGCCGTGGGCACGCGTGTGCACAGCCAACCAAGCTGCTCAAGCGAGCCGAGGGCTTGCGTGCACGCATCCCGGCGCAGAATGTTGACTGGATAACCCCGTGGAGTCTGCATTTGAATTGTGCGCCGCAGCGTCATTATAGGGCGCGGACACACGCGCTGAACATGGTTCCAGGCACCCGAAGATTGCATCGCCCGGCTTCCATCGTTGCCTGCTCAGCAGCTGCCACCTGCACTTTAAGAGGGTATGGATAGGCTCTCAGATTCTGTCGATGCAATCGAACAACACGTCGACTCCATTAGATACTGTACATCCAGACATTGACTAACCACCCTGTTGTCGGAACACAACCTTTCGAACCAGCATTCCGAAGCGCTGGAACTTTTCGAGTTGCTCAAGACCCCAACTGCCACTCGCGCTGGCATGGTGGTCCCGCAATCACTGGCTTTCGTTGAACCACTGATGACCACTGGAAAAGGGTCGCCTTTACCCCGTACACCTTCCATTCGACTCTCTATGACGCCGGACATCCAGCACCACCCACGACCCGCATGCACGCCATGGAAGGCACGAACGTCATGACGTTGATTGCCGTCGAATAGAAGAAAAGAGTCAGCGAGAACGCCACGATGCCGACGCTGGCGAACGACGTGAAGCCGCCGTACATGCGCAGCTGTTGCGCATCCAGCTTCTGCGATGGCAGGAAGAACAAGCCACCAGCTGTGAGCGCGTTGATGAGGTAGTTGACCAGCAGCGACACCAACACCATCGAGCGCACGTGCGAGCTGTCGGATGGCACCTCGGCTGGGTCGTAGATGTTGTCGCCGCGGAAGATATTGGCGGTCGACGTGCCCACGAAGATGCCCACGAGACGCTGGAGTGACAAAACCAACCCAACCGTGACACCCTCCGAGCCTTCCTGGATGATCTCAGTGAGTGGCACGATGTTCATCAGCGCGTTCGCACCATCCGACAGCCCAGTCAGCGAATAGACGATGCGGTACACGTATCGATCGCGCGTGATGTCGAAGCAGATCAAGATCGAGATGACGAGCTGCGGTAGAATGAGCATGATCGGCACCCAGCAGAACACCCAGCGCCATGGTCGGTTCATGAAGCACTGGCGCCAGACAATCACGACCACGAGCACCGTCGAGTCCTGGATAACTCGTAGCAAGATGGAGCTGTCTTTGTCCGCGTGAGCCCAGTTGCGCACGACGTTGAAGGAATCGCCAAATTTTACAGACGGGAACAACGAGAAGAAGATGATAAACACGAGCACGCGCCACACGGCCTTCTGCTGCATGATTTTCCAGAAAATGCCGGATCGGATCTTCATCGAGCATGCCAGCGAGTAGATGTCTTCTTTCCAGAACTTGAGGATCACCGGGAGCGGCAAGACACAGATTACAGCCAGCAAGATTGTCGTGTTGGAGAGCTTGAGGTGGACATCATTTGAACTGCTACCAATGGAGCAATACGTGAACAAGGCACCGAACAACTGGGCGACACGGCGCAGCATCAAGTAATCAGCCTGGATCTTGCCGCGCTCGCCCAATGGTTCACGCTGGGACAGCTCAATGACGCGTGTGTGGACGCACAAATACGTGAACATGCACCCGAAACTCGCCATGGACGACATTAGAATAATGAGCGAGACGATCCCAGAAGGCTTCGAAGCTCCTGCATCCAACGATTCCAAGTACGAACCCAAACCAGCAATGGTCAAGACGCTGACGCCATTGAGCACAAGACCAACAATCATGTACGCCTTTCGACGAAGGCCCCATAGCGGATAACAGTCGGACAAGAGACCAATGAGGAAGCCGAGAGCCATGGGCAACTCGACGAGACGCTGGACTGCCAGGTTCTGGTTCGTCGTCAACTTGAGCTGGGACGTCAGGATTGGACGCAACACGGTTTGCAATCCGTAGTAAGAGAAGCAAGAGCTGAACGTTGCAGCTGCCAGTCCCCAACACTCCGGAGCCCAGAGACGCACCGCGCCACCCTTCCGCAGACCACCATAGTTCTCGTAATCATAGAACTGTTCACCAGCAACGAACCGTCCGCCCTCTTCATGGTCTTCAGCCTGTGTCTGAGTCAGCGGCGATTTGAATGACTTGAACTCGAGCTGCTTGTCGCCCGCACGCGCCATGTTGATCGCCCCGGTTCATCGTGGCGGAACGACAAAGCTGACTGACACTCCTACAACCGTGCTCGTCGCTTGTGCGTTTGGCAAGTGCCGGTGCAATGTCGAGGACGATTGATGAAGCGGCTGGTTTTTGACCATGTGGTGGAAGACACGCCCCTGCTTCGCACGCGGACGCCATCTTTTGCAGCACCAGCTGGCGAGGCCAGCGAGTCAGGGTGCAACATCAAACTGGAGACCTTGCATCCCCTCTGGCGCAGTATCCGATTGGATGCTCCACGCTTCTCAAATCCTCTCGAGGAAGGATGGCAACCCAAGACGCCGCGGCAACTGATGGTGACGAAGTCACTGAGGCCAGTTCTAGGGATTTCCAGTTGGGCTGCGACCTCACCCAGACTGAACTCTCGAGGATGCATGGGAATCACACCATCACTTGATGCGACGATAAGTGGATAGTCCCTCATGCGCCTCCTTTGCCGTTGCGCCTGACACAACTAATGCCTGTTGAGCGCCAGTTCATGGAATTGCCAGAGGATTGTCCAACGTCGCGATTTGAAATGCAAGAATTAATGGAAACAGCGCAGTGGTTGTGTGTCGGCAATTTGAACGTGGCTGCAAGCCACCCAGACACTTGTGGCCGCGACCATCAATTTCTCTGACACGCCATTCCTCCTCGTAAAAGTGCTCCTGGGTGTGATGGGAGTCATCCAATCAGAGGAAGACGAAGCACCCAGATGGGATACGTCATAATCGCCCTCCGACCTCTTCATTTCGCGAACCAACCAGCAACCCACACATCGCACATTTCACCTTCCAGCTGGTTGGGCGGCGGTCGATCCGCATGGCCCTGGCCGCTTCCACGCTTCCGCTGACATTCTCGTGCGAAGTTCTTCCCCTGTGTCAGCTCGCGTGAGTTCTCTTGCAGACGTTCCAATGCAGCCACAACTTCCTGGATTCAGCGCTCGAACAGGCTTCGTCGGATTCAATTCATGGATTCTCGTTTTGCTTCAGCGATTTGTGAAACACACACTCGATACTGCGAGCTGGAAATTCGCCTTCCGTGATCTACCTACCAGGTATTCAGAGCGCTCTAATCAATTGCGTGCGTTGACATTGAAGCACGATGCAAACTGAACGCGCCAGACGGCGTCTTTGAAGGGTAACCATGCTGTGTTTGACCTTTGTCGTCGTCCTCGCGCATTGTTGTCATTCGCCCTGATGCCTGACGAGTAGCTGATTGTGATGCGGTCGCACCCCTCAGATAGTAACCAGAGTATCTCACTCGTACTTGGATGCTGGCGCACAACTTCCAAGCTGCAACCAGCCCATGCTCCCAATGTGCCACCGCACTGTGGCAGATTGAAAACACACACAAAGGCCTCCCATACTACTGGTACTGTAGTTGCGGTGACGCACACACATCGGTTCATGCCTGCTCGTGCAAGACGCTGTACCTGCACATGGCTCATCGCTCATCTCACACTACGACGACGCTTGCAGGATTTCGAACGTGTTGACCAGCGACGAAGCAGGCGCTGGCCGGCGTCCATTGGCACCACGGCAGTTATCATTCCAATTCAATGCTGTACTGTACTGTGGTGTGGATTGCTTGCTTATGCATTTGAGCAAGGACATGGGGGCATGTCGAGTGTCGCGCAGCTGCCAGTTTTGTTTATCGTTGCGCGGCAGCAATCATAACCAACGAGACATGCAAACACCACGGTTGACACACCATTCATAATACTATTAATCCGTCCAAATAGTACGATTTGGACGGAGTGTGTTCGGACCACTCCATTAAATATGCTGAGCCTACACACCGACAAATTGCTCAGCTACGGTCTTGCACAACCTTCGCCACCAACGGCACGACGGCATGCCATCGACGGCACAAACGCGAGGACGTTGATGACCGCCGAGTAGATGAAGAAGATGACGGAAAATATTGTGATGCTGACACTTGCCGCTTTGGTGAATCCGCCGTACATGCGCATCTGTTGTGCGTCCAACTTCTGCTGCGGAAGGAAGAACAACCCGCCGAACGAGACCGCGTTGATGGCATAGTTAAGCAGCAGCGATAGAAACACCATCCAGCGTACGTGTGTGTTGTCTTCGAGCACTTCACCAGGCGAATAGAAGTTATCGCCCCTAAACAAGTTGGATGACGACGTGTTGACGAAGAGGCCAATAAGACGCTGCAGAGATAGCACGAGACCAACGGTGGCGCCCTCGGAGCCCTCTTGTATGATCTCGGTCAGTGGAACGATGTTCTCGAGCAACTGGACACCATCGGATATCGCGGAGACGCCTGACATGCTTCGGAAGAAGTAGCGGTCACGGACGACGTCGAAGCAAGTGAGCGATGACAGCACGAGTTGCGTGACGATCATGATAATCGGCGCCCAGCAGAAGAAGAGACGCCACGGACGGTTTATGAAGAAGTAGCGCCAGATGAACACGGTGATGAGCATCACCACGTCGGCGACGGAGCGGACGAGGATGGCGTTGTCGGTCGTAGCACCGGACCACATGCGAACGATGTTGAACGAGTCGTTGAAGCGCACACCGAGGAAGAACGTGAAGAACGCAATGAACGCGATGACGCGCCACACCGCCTTCTGCTGCATGATGCGCCAGAAAATGTTGGCGCGCACCTTCATCGAGCATGGCAGCGAATACGTTTCTTCTTGCCAGTACAACAGGATGAGCGGCAACGGTGCGACTGAGAAGAGCGCGAGGATCATCATCGAGTTGGACAGATGGAACCGCGTGCTGTCGTTGCCGGCACCCATGGCGATATAGGCAAAGCACGATGATGCGAGCTGGGTGATTCGACGGAAGACGAGGTAGGTGGCTTGGATGGCACCGCGTTCGCAAAGTGGCTCGCGTTGTGACAGCTCAATGAGGCGCGTATGAGTGCACAGATACGTGAACATGCACCCAGTACTGGCGCACGCAGCGAGCAAGATGACGAGCGTCTCGATTGCGGGGCTGATCTCCTCGTCTGCATCTTCTGACTCGAGTTTGGAGCTGATCCCAGCAATTGACAGAACAGCCACTGCGTTGAGTGCGAGACCGACGATCATATAAGCCTTGCGACGAAGACCAAGAATTGGATAGCAATCAGATAGCAGGCCGATGAAGAGGCTCAACGCCATCGGAAGCTCCACGAGACGCTGGACAGCCAGGTTTTGCTGCTTGTTCAACTGGAGCTGTGCACTCAACAAGGGGCGCAACACGGACTGTAGCCCCGCGTACGAGAACACAGACGAAAAGATCGCCGCAGCTAGACCAAGGCATTCGATAGACAGGAACTTGACCGCTCCGCCCTGGCGAAGACTTCCATAGATTTCGTAGTTGTAGAACTGGTTGCCGGCTACAAATCGCCCATCAGGGCGCTCTGGTCGGTGCTGGGCATTATTTGCAAGGGCAGTCGGCGACGGCATGGTCGCGAAGTCGAGCTTGAAGCTCTCCTGTTGCGACAGCGACGCCTTCATGCTGTTCATGTTGGCGTCCATCTTGGTTGTCGACTGCGCAGAGCCCAGCAAAACTTCGAGTAGTGGCGCCGCGTCCAACATTGCGGCCATCAAGGGTCCAGTATGTTGAGACAGCCACAAGCGGATGTCTGACGGCGGGTTCTTTGGACGCGGCCTCGCCAGGAAACCGCACGCTGGTTCCGGCTGGCAAGCTGTCGTTGTTGCGTGCAATGCACGCCGTCCAGTCAGCGCGTGCAGCATTGACAGCTGGGCGAGCTCCGACAGGAGTGCAAGTCCGAATGTTGCTAGACTGACGCGGAGGTGTGAGGGAAATTACGGGCGCCAGCTGGATGTAAACTCATCCTTTGGAGAACACAGCCCATGTGGTTGTTGGGAAGGCAAACGTGAAGAAAGCGATGCGACAGCGTTGAACCCACCTCTCAAGCAACACCAGTGGTGTCCGACCCCGCCACGAATGGCCATAGAAATGGTGTTGCAAGACGGCAATGATAGCGCAGCAAGCAACTCGAGTCGTTGCACGATCAAAACCACACACGCGAACCATTTGCCTGTAGAGGCATGAATACCACCGAAGCGCAAGAAATCCCAAAGTCACGTGGCCACCACGCACTAGGAGCAGGATCTTTAAGTTTTCGGAATTGAGAGATCACGGTGCGTCGACGTGTGTGCCGTAGAATCCACGACGGAATGTGCTCAATCGATGGTGAGGCAATGACTCACCAACGCAAACGACCCATGCAGAAAGATAATGTTTGGACAAATGCACTGTATCTGCGATTCTACCGCAGTGGCAGGTGCGTCGGCAGTTGCCAATTGTCCGAATGTCCTTGCGGCGACCCAGTCCAACGCATGTTGGAACAAGATGACAGCAAACAACATTCGCTCAAAGACCTCGAGACAACAACAAGCATTGACGAGCGCACTGGTCATGTATGCACTGGGCTGACAGGGCAGACGCGTGGAAGAGGGAGAGATCTCATGGTCCGTGATGGGGCTTCCGGGCACCACGAGGACGGCAACGCGCGGTGGATTTATCGTGCCAGCTGCCATGCACGTGAACGTGTGGTGCTCCGGTCGACTGCATCAACTAGCCGAAACCTGTCTGTTGCGGGAAGCTGCCGGGGCTTATAAACATCATCCTTTTCCAGCAACTTCCTGCCAGGAAGCGACGACATCAACGCGAAAGCAATCGCCGCACATGAGACCACAGTCCAGAATGCGTTGTGGACGAAAGACCCAAAGTCCATGGCAGCTTCTCGTGGTGTCCGCAGCAATCCAGGAGGAGCAAGTGCCCTTTAGCCAACCACATGGTGCACTTGACAGTTCCCAGGTGTCACAGAAACGACCAGTAACGTGATGTTTGTTACCTGTGATAATGAGTACTTTGGGGTACGACTCTGGGATCTTGGTCATGGACATTTTTGTAAATTAGGATATTTTGATCAATTGCAGTGATGCCACATGTGATGGCACTGCGGAAAGGACTGGTTGCCACATTGTTGTGTTGCACCGTTCCCTGCAGTGTGAGTCCACCGACGTGTGCGTGCGATCAGTGGGGCATTGTGCGATTGGCTCTGTGTGTCGTTGCATTTTCACTCATGGTCCAGTGGTTCTCGGCACCGCGGGCCTCGCTGCAGCCGCGGTCTGAAGAAGACGACTTGACCAGCAGCATCGTCGTCATGGAAGGCAAGGAAAAGGGAATGGACGCCGCCGCGCAGTTCCTCAATGACTTCGACGGCCCAACGCCGACGTCACTGCCAGAGGATGCAGTCACGGCATACCTAGCTGTCCGGGCTCAGGAAACACGCTTCGTCGCCGGCGAGCGCTTTTTCAACTATGAGATGTACGGCTGCCTGCGTCGCGGCGGCGCCGTGAGTCTCTTCACGCGCAAGTACTGCGGTCTCATGGTCGCCATTGTCGCCTCCTCGATCTCTTACTTTGCTGTGCGCAACGTGCTTGGCGTGCTCATTCCGCAGTACCTGGAACTGACGCCGCAGCAGTCCAATGGCTTGCGTGGCATGATGGAGCTGCCGCCGGCGTTCTCGTTCTTCGTTGGGATCATCTCGGACTGCCGGGCACCGCATGGCTACCACCGCAAGACACTGATTCTCTACGGCTTCATCCTCATGGCCATCGGACTGGGGATGTCGCTCGTTGTGTCGCATTACGAAGTGTCCATGTCGCGGTCGTTGGGGATCCAGCGCACGATTTGCTGGGCGCTGCCGTTGCTGCCGTTCTGTCTCGGCATGATCTTGTCGTACACGCCACTGCTGGCGCGCGTGATCGAGCTGACCCAGCAAGAACAACTCAAGTCGCGAGGGCGCATGTTGGTTACGTACTTGTTGCTGCGCATCGGTGGACGCTGCATTGTCCAGCTCACGGCGCACTCCATCTGGAACAGCGCGAGTGGTCCCCTTGTCAAGATCCAGGGCACGCTGTCTTCAGTGCTGGTCTTGACGATTGTTTCAATTCCATTCATCATTTTCTGCTGCGAAGAAGGCGTCGCGATGACCAGTAAAGTGCGCTCGATCAAGGAACAGGTGATGATGGTGCTCAAGCTACTACAGCAGAAGGCGATGTGGCAAACGTTCGCAGTTCTCTTCTTCGTCCTCTTTTTCCTCCCACTCGAGCTCCCAAACGCCAAGCAAGCTGTCAAGACGTGGGCCCGGATCGACACGCGCGCGGGGAACGAGGCACCGTCGTCGCTGATGCCCGACATTCTCGAAACAGTGCTCACGCTCGGCACCATCGTCGCGTGGCACCGCTGGTTCCTCAACACGCCGTGGCGCAAGTTCTTCGCATGGGCACCGATTCTCGTCATTTTCCCGCCATTCTTCATCGCCACGCTCACAGCGTTCAATGCTGTGCGTAGTCCAGTTGTCTATATGATCGGTGTTGTGTCACTCGGGGTCGGCCTCATGATTCGGAAGATCCTCTTCCACGTCCCGGTCACTGAGCTGTGTACCAAGGGCACGGAGGGCACGATCGCTGGGCTTATCATCTCGCTCGACGTTGTGCTCATGGTGTTTGGTGTCACCACGATGAACACGCTCAAAGACATCGGTTTGTTTCACTACGAAGACGTCGTGCACGACACGACTCACGTGCGCTGGATGGTGTTCTGGACGCTGGTGATCAACCTGCTGATCAACGTCATCAGCTTTGCGGGGCTGATCTTCCTGCCCACACAGAAACTCGATGCGCAGCTGCAACGCATCTACGGCGGCTTTACGTCATGCATGGGCACGGTCATCATCAGCGTTTGGTCCGCCTTCTTCGTCTACTCTGTCATCGTCACCTTCCTGCCGTTCACGAATGCCGCATGTTCAAAGCTCGCCGGCGGCAATGGCTGCACATGATAAAACAAGCGGCATCGTATTTATGGTTTCAAAGCCGTAGCGCATCATGCGCAAAGTTCAAGAGCAGCTGGTCATAAGGTCATAACAATACAAATGAATAATTTAGGGGATGGCGTTATCTTTGGCTCTGGAAGACAAAAATCGGCTGTGAGATTGTGGGGAGCTGCGAAGTCTGCGCACGGCTGCCACACGCTCGGGCGCCAGCTGGTGCTGAAGTTTCAGCTTGTTGCTGAGCTCTCTACCCTCTGCCAGGATTCAAACGCAAGAGCAGCGAGTGAAAGGTCACTTCGACGACACCACCATCGACAGCGCTGTCGAAGGATGCACCACTGGCGCCGACAAGCCACTCGATGCCCGTGTCGCCGAATGATTCTGTCTTCTTCGTGCCTGCAGACCAATGTGATGACGCCGCTGAACAAATCTGGCTTGTCGACCTGCCGAACACGGAAGCTGAAGACTTGCAGAAGTCTCTGAAGCGGCTGTCAGAGCAATCTTCGACTCGTGGCGTGAGCAGCACTGAAGTCAAATGCGACGAGCAAACTGCGCCGACCCACAACAACTCACAACGGAGAGGGGCCAGCGAGAATCGGTTCGTCGCTGGAAACAGGTTCTTCAACTACGAGCTTTACGGGAGTTTGCGTCGAGGCGGTCCAGTCAAGCTATGGTCACGGAAACTGATAGGGATTTCGGTTGCTGTGTTTGCAAACACACTGCTCTACAGATTGACCAAGGATACCGGCGGCGCACTTCTGACAAAACACTTGGACCTTTCCATACCTCAGACGCGAGCAGTGCTGCAATTGATGGAATTCCCGGCCGTGCTTACCGTCTTCATCGGCATTCTCTCCGACTGTCGCGCCATCGATGGATATCAGCGCAAGTCATTGCTCTTTCTTGGATTCCTGATCAAAGCTCTAGCAGGATTCTGCATCCTCGTGTTCTCACAGTACGAGCAGTACTTGGCGACAACGCTTGGAATGACACGCGTGTGGCTTTGGATGTGCAGCTTGGCTCCCCTGTGTTGTGGCCTGATGATCACGTACACGATCACACTCACACAATTCATTGAACTCACCCAGCAAGAAGACCTCAAATCTCGCGGATCTACGCTTGCTGCCTACGTCATCCTACGGCTCGCTGGTGCTGCAGTCGCTGGAGTTATTGGAACGGCACTCGAGCAAGAAGGTGACAATATGACGCTCAAGAATATCCAATGCTGGCTTTCCATCTTGCTCGCCATCTCAATTGCGATGCTACCTGTGGTGGTGCTAGCCTTGGAAGAAGTTATCACCAAGAAGCTGTGGGTACGATCCATCAAGCGACATTTACGATTGTGCATCAAGCTTCTCCAGCAGCGAGCACTATGGCATACGCTCGGCTTTATCACGATTGTGCTCTTGTTTCTCGAGATGGAAGTGTTTACGGTGTGTCATTTTGCGATTATGTCCTGGTCCTATTCTATCGGGCCCAGCTTACTTACCGACTTGCTCGATGAGGTTCTGTGCTTCGTGGTTGGTGTCAGCACAGTCGTGCACTGGAAGCGGAAGCACCTGAATTCGCCGTGGCATCACGTGTTTGCGATTGCACCTGTATGCATCGCACTCCCTTCATTCATCTCCGGTGTGCTAACCACCTTCAACGTGGTTAGTCATCCAGCACTCATTTATTTAACCAAACTGCTCGGGACTGTCAGCGTCATGATCCTCGAAATCATGTTTGTAGTTCCTGTGGCGGAGATTACGACTCGCGGGTCCGAAGGAACAACTGCGGGCCTCATCACATCCGTCAACCAGATGATCAGAGTGATCGTGTCGAGCATCTCCAACTCCCTCGACAAGCTCGACCTTATATCTATCGAAGACATTGGTAGTGACTCTCGTGACGTGCGGTGGCGAGTGTTTGCCACGTTGGTGATCCAGTTGTCGTTGCATCTGATTAGTCTTGCTGGGTTGTATCTGCTGCCGCGACAAAAGCTGGATGCCCAACTATTAAGGATATATGGAGGCTTCACTCCGACTGCTGGCACTGGTATCCTCGCTGCGTGGATATTTTTCTTCGTGTACACGATCGTGATGAGTATAATGCCTTTCATGAGAAGCAGCGAGGTGCCATGGCAATAACTTCAACTAGCTTCATAATGAAATAAGTACTAGCTCATCCGAGCGAATTTTCTTTCGACTGCCGAAGGAATGCCGGAGGACCCGACATTCGTTCGGAAAGGTGGCGATAGACCAGCACAAACGAAACACAGACCAACATGAAGTAGATGAACAGTGTATGATCCGATGGATACGTGTTCTATACATCTGACAGACGGGTGCTAGCATCACTTCGACACTACGTCACTGTGTCGAGGAAAGTCAGTGTAGCCCGTGGCTTTCTTGGTCGCATCCCAATAGACACTACGATCAGCGTCGGCGTTGAGCGGCCAGTCGTGGCGAAAGCGGTCGACCAGGTCTGGGTTGGAGATCCACCATCGACCAAATGCCACCATGTCGGCAGAGCCCGTGCGCAGAGCGCCTTCTGCCGTGTCACGCGTGTAGCTGTTGCAGGCCAATACACGGCCTCGGAACGCCTCCTTTGCATCAAACGCAGTCACCAGGCGACCACTGTCGTGGTATCCAAAGCCAAAGCCATCGAGAATCGCAACGTAGGCTAGGTCTTGACCACGCAGCCGACGCATTAAGTACGTGAACATCTCGTAGTTGTCACTGCTGCCCATGCCGCCGTACGAGCCGTTTGGTGACAGTCGACACGCGATGCGGCTGGCTGGATACACCGTCTTGAGCGCGTCGATGACTTCGAGCAAGAAGCGGCTCCGATTCTCAAACGACCCACCATACTTGTCAGTACGCTGGTTGGTGCATGACTGCAAGAACTCGTCAATGAGGTAGCCATTCGCCGAGTGGATCTCGACGCCGTCGAAGCCTGCTTCCTTGGCCAGTTGTGCGCTGCGACGATACGTCTCCACAATGTCGGCAATCTCGTGCGTGTCGAGCGCACGTGGTGTCTCGTACGGCGTGGGCTCTCCGTGTACATTGCGCGTATGCTTGTCGTGACCATGCTCGAAGCGTAGTCCGGATGCCGACACAATCTCTCCTTTGCTGTTGAAACTCGAGTGTGCCTGGCGACCCATGTGCCACATCTGCATGAAGATGGCACCACCTTGCTGATGCACGCGCTCGATCACAGGCTTCCATCCACTGCAATGTACGTCATTGTACAGCGCGGGAGCGCCATGCCACCCGAATCCCTGATCGCAGATGGCCGTCGCTTCGGAGATGATCAAGCCCGCACCAGCTCGCTGCTCGTAGTACTCTTGGTTGAGCGCGTTTGGCACATGGTCCTTATCACTGCGCGCACGCGTCAGCGGCCCCATGACGACGCGATTCTTGAGCGTCAATTGGTCGTCAATCTTGAGTGGTTCGAACAGCTTGTAGTTGGCAAGCGGGATACCGGTCGAGTAGTCGATGCGCACCATGGTGATGGTGGCGGCGATGCTGTGTGTGCGGCGAAGTGAATTGGAGAATGAGCGAACGCTGGCAGGTGAGTACCTGCCAGCGGCGGGGGCTATCGTTGCAGTGAGGGAGGCCATGTTGGTGATGTCGTGCGCTGTTCTGTGTATGCGCCATCGAGTACAGTATTCACATGTCGGTTGGCGTGAGCGGGCCGCCTGTTTCTGGTTGGCGGTCGCGTGACATGCGATGTTGGAATGGTCGATATCTTCAGTATCTGACATTTGTTTGTGCGCACTTTGTCGACGCAGTCACGTGACATTCTTTTGTTCCCACCATCGACGTTGATGGAGCAAGGACTCTACCTATCCTGTTCACTTGGGATATCTTCTTGCTGGGGCTCTGCAGCAAAACGTCATCCGTTGATACTACCACTCAATCGGTCTGGAGCTGAGTCTAGTTCTGCATGTCCGCCACCGCGTTCGGCAACTTGTACTGGAAGAAGCGAGCCAACGAGCCCGTGAAGTCCGTGAAGAAACCATCAATGCCCAATGACAAAAAGTACTCGAACTCCGCGCAGGGATCCTGCGCGTACTCCACGGCCAAGTAGCGGTCTTCGTTGCGGAACGTGTACGGATGGATCTTGAGACCACGGCTGTGCAACTTCTGCACCAACTCCGTTGGCTTCTGCAGCGATGCCTTGCCGCCAGCCACAGGCACCGTCGGCACGATCTGGTTCTTCCATGGACCAACGCCGTACGCGATCTTGGCCCACTCGTCCAGCTTGGCATCTGGTACGTCAAACTCGATCAGCATGATCAGCTTCATCTCCGTCAGCTGCGCCAGGTTCTTGAGGCAGTTCTCGTCGAACGTCTGGAGGAAGATCGGATCCGTCTTCTTGCTGTAGCCGTGCTTGTTGAGCAGCTCGAGCGCCATCTTCTCGTATGACTTGCCAGCCATGATCGGCAGCGAGTTCACCCACGCAGGCTCCTTCCACTCAGGATAGATGCCCACCGTGCGGTTGGCGCCCTTGGCCACAGCGATGTATTCCTCCAGCGTCGCGATCGGGTACTTGCCATTCATCGACTGGTCGCGGTACTCGTGCTGCTGCACCTTGCCGAGCGTCTTGAGCTCCGCCAGCGTGAAGTCGATCGAGAAGTAGTCCGTGAGCACGCCCATGCCAGTGACGTTGTACGTGCGCAAGCGGTCCGCAAACTCGGGATGCTTCGACACGTCCGTGGTGGCGTTGAGCCACATCTCGTGCAGGCACACGATGTGCAGGTCCTTGGTCAGACCCATGTCGCACTCGATGAAGTCAGCGCCGGCATCCACGGCCGCCTGGTACGCCTCGACGGTGTGCTCTGGGATCTTGCCGCTGTAGCCACGATGAGCAATGTTGAGCGGACGGAACTCTTCCTTCTTCTGCTGCGTCTTGGCTGGGCGTTGCTGTTGCTGCTGCAGCTGCTGCTGCCGCTGCTGCTGTGGCTGCCCATCGCCGCTGGCGCACTGGGCCGCGCTAACGAGACCGGCGATGCAGAACAAGAGAGTCGCGACCTTCATGGTTAGAGCTGCGCGGATCCAAGTGACGACTGGAAGGCTCGCTGTTGGCCGAGGCGAGTGGATTGGCGAATGAGCCAGCCAGCGATCAGCCGGCCAGCGGCAGCGACCACGGGTGTCGTCGACACAAGCAGACCACAATGGCTCGGCGTTGACGGCTGTTCCACAGTCCGGAGCGAGGACACCATTGCACACGCGGAGCAGGGGGAAGGGCGATCCCACGCTTGGCGAGTGCACGAGGCTCGCAGGGGAGGGGAAGCTCGCGTGCCATGTGTGGCGAGATTCCCTTCACAAGGCTTGACCTTGCTGTTTCGGCGAAGTTGAGGCTGGAGACACTCGCCACCTCGTGAATCTGACGTGAACGAACCATGACGCCGCAGGAGACATTTGCATCGGGGGCGGGAATCGCAGTTGAACACGGCGGATCTGCACGGTTCTTGAAGCCCTTGAAGCCCGTGCCATGCGTTCCATGCGTGCCAGCTGGTCGCGAGTGATGGATGGAGCGCGTCTGAGGCAGCAACCTGCAGCTGGTGGACACACACACACGACCAAGACTGCGCTTGCACAAGTTGAATCTTCGCATCCGCTTGTGACGCTGGCGCTGTCAAAGTGCGTCACTTTTGATGTACAATTCTCAAAGAGAACCAATTATTTTGTGCTGTCACGAGAATTGTACAAAAGTGAAATATGTTATCAGCATTTGGTAGGAAGGAGTACAGTAGTATACTACAGTATCTGGAAGATAGTATATTGTAGGCGATGAGTGTGCTACAGTAGTTTACGATGGCAGCCGCAGATAACCACATGCGCGCTCAAGTCCACGTCGATTTCGTGCATTTTCTTTCATCGGATGGCCGCCCAACGCCCGTTTTCGTGGCGATTGTTGTCCCGAAGTGTGTTGGCGCAAGGTGATTGGTCCACTGTGGTGACCGATCATCCGCCTGACCAAGCACGACTGCGAGCACATGCACAACCCAAAAGTGGCCGTCGGAGCGATGACTGCTATGACCAACAAGACGAGCGAGAAGGCCAAGATGCTTGACGGCCAGCTGTACGACAGCATGGACAAAGAGCTGGTGGAAGACCGCCGGCGCGCGCGCGCGCATGTGCGCGAGTACGACGTCCACGGTGCGTACACTCACGAAGGCACGCAAGTGCTCAAGCGTCTGCTGGGCTCCATGGGCGATGACTGCGTCATCGAGACTCCCTTCCGGTGTGACTACGGCTACAACATCCATATTGGCGACGCCGTGTTTATGAACTTCAACTGCGTGCTGCTGGACGTGTGCGAGATTCGCATCGGAGGGCGCACGCTGCTTGGACCGGGCGTCCAGATCTACACAGCAAGCCACCCGCTGGATCCAGACGTTCGCAAGCAAGGATTGGAAGACGGCCGACCGGTCACGATTGAAGAGGACGTGTGGATCGGCGGCAACGCGATCATCTTGCCTGGTGTGCGCATCGGACGCGGCTCGGTCATCGGCGCTGGCAGCGTCGTCACCAAAGACGTGCCACCGATGAGTTTGTATGCTGGCAACCCAGCCAAGTTCATCAAGCCCGTTAAAGCAGCCTAATATTCACTGTTGCTACTTTTGTCGTCCTGTGAGCACTGTTGTCGAATAGACAAGCCATCTACCAGTTGGTATGTTGAACATTCTGCACCAGATCAAGCCCAACAGCATACGTGTTGCCTCAACCGTCGAAAGCCAGGCAAAAAAAGTAAATTGCATGGCGGAGTTCGACAGGCTCCGCACACTAAACTCGCAGCAGACAGTCACGTCCAAAGATCTAGCCCTTGTCGCAGTCGGCATCGATTTGGTTGTGATAACAGTGTGGAGACTTTGGGGACTCTCGACCATATTATCACATCCAAATGGATGCCCTCCACCGGAGAGCCTGATTGCGTTGGCGGTGCCAATCACCGCAATCGTATGTTTCCAGATGTACCAGTGAAACGCAGGCACAAGATGATTTGTGCATACATTCCGGTCGTGGATTCCCATCGTGACTGCTTTGATCATCAAAGCACTCTGCGTGACCTGCCTCACTTCCCGTCTTGCAACGACCTGTCCAATCATCCCATTTCACGACAACCATGGCCACAAGCACGACCATGACACCGAAGCAAAAGATGCTCACCGGTCAGTGGTTTTGCGGGATTGATGCTGAACTTGACGCCGACAGACAACGCGCGCGTGAGCTGTGTGCAAAAATGGCGAAACTCGAAGTCAACGACATCCCAGCACGGACGGAAGTTCTGAAAGAGCTGTTCGGCTCCGTCGTCGAGAGCTGCCACGTCGAGCTGCCATTCACGTGTGACTATGGCTACAACATCCACATGGGTGAGCGCGTGTTTCTCAACTACGGGTGCGTGATGCTGGATGTGGGCGAGATTCGATTTGGCGATCTTGTTCTAGTCGGACCTGGCGTGCACATGTACACGGTGAACCACCCCCTGGAAGTGGCAGGACGCCACCAAAATCTGTCTATTGCAAAGCCGATCGTGATTGAAGATGACGTGTGGATCGGTGGTCGGTCAGTGATCTTGCCGGGTGTCATCATCGGTCGTGGCGCAGTGGTTGGAGCTGGCAGCGTCGTGACGAAGGACGTCCCTGCGTATTGTTTGTACGCTGGG
The DNA here is from genome assembly GCA_002286825.1 of Lagenidium giganteum. Lineage (NCBI taxonomy): Eukaryota > Oomycota > Peronosporomycetes > Pythiales > Pythiaceae > Lagenidium > Lagenidium giganteum. Next base: position 70,934 of record NSDO01000365.1, read on the forward strand.
AACCCGGCGAAGTTCATCAAGCACTTGACGCCACCTGAGCAGCCTCGTGAATCCGAAGGTGAGAAAGCACGCAACGATGGATCACTCCAGTCACCCGATCTGCTGGTGAGTGGCAGTGAGTCCGATGTGGTGTTACCGTAAATGCGCATACATTTCTTTAGCGTCGATTGCCGCAATGAATAAATTCCATCGGGCGTCACTTGTTGCTTGGGTTTGTTTGATTTTTCTTCCCTGTGGAGCTTGCACCGTCATTTCGGGAATGCCGTCCACGCAGTTCGAACAAATCGTGCACTTTCGTGGAAGAAAAACACTTTGTAATGTAGCGAATATGTAGCAATTGTATCAAAAAAAACAAATTGTAGCGACACGCACAGAAATGAAAGAAACCACTGACGGGTAGAGGTTGGGAGCGTTCACGACCACAAACGTTGCTGAACGTGGAGACGGCATGCATTGAAAATACGAACTGAGGTTGCATGACTACGAAAATAGGGCAATATCTACAAGCAAAGTACAACAATACCAATGGGAATGGTATATTCACAGTATATTTAGAAAAGATACAACCCGCCTGCCAACATATACTATTTTTGAGAGGAACATGTCGGTCGCAGTGACACGCGAGCCTTGCCCCACAAAAGTTCATTCCGAAAAAATTCCTCGAAGGGCGAACAAGATGGTGCAAGCGTATATGTGGCGAGAACTAGTCTCATTGAGGCCTGCTGTAGACGTCGATCATACCCTCGACGACATCGAGAGATTGAAACCAATTAACCTTCGAAAGAGCCAAGCGCTGCGCTGTCAAGTCTGCCGAGCAAACATGGATGCACACGTGATGCGATATCTGCTTTTTGACTGCAACTCAGAAATGTATGGCCGGAATTGTAACTGGAACTTGAAAGTTCTACTCTGCGATCAAGCGCCCGTTGAAACTTCGAGGCATCGAGACATCTGCACAACCGTTTTCGAAGCTGGCAATCACTCCAGCACGTTAACCGGCGTCTTTCGACCGAAGCTGACTCGGATGATAAAGCGCAGCGTCCGCAAGAAGGTCCAAGAGGGCCTCAAGCCAGCTCGAATCCGCAACAAAATCTTCAACGAGTTTGCACTGACAAGTGCAACGACGCCCTCTCTCAGGCAAGTCCAGTCAGTTGTGAACTGGTACAAGAAAACGAAACTGTATTCATCCGATACAGTTGAAGATTTACAAGCGCTCATCCAGCAGTATCGTTGGCACCATGGAAGGGGTGGTAGCCAACCATTCGTTCTACAAGACCCGTGGATCGGGGACGGTTCCGTTCAACGACCACTTCTAGTGGGATTTTCACGCGGTGGCCTCATTTGCAATCGTCGGCATGCTGAGGCATATCCATTGCATGTTGATGCAACTTTTAAGCTCTCGAAAAAGGGGTTCCCAGTCATCGTGGTTGGTGTATCGGACGCCAATCGGGCGTTCCCTGTTATTGCAGTATTTATTGCATCTGGGCTTCGGCAACCCTTTTTTGAGAAAGCATTTCCAGATATCAACACTGCATATCAAGCCATCACTGGAGGAACTCCAATCGACAAGTACTTGATGGCAGACACAGACGATGCCCAGCATAATGTCGCTGTTGAGGGTTTTGGTCTCGAAACTACGCATCTCATGTGCTACTTCCACGTCATTGCCAACGCGAAGAAAAACGCGTCCATGAAGGGTGTTCCGCAGAGCGCGCTACACCAGATTATTAAGTCGATTGTAGAAATGCACTATACCTTCAGCTCGGAGGAATTTGCAGCTACCCGCGATTCTGTTCTCGCCCAGTGGAAGTCAAAACCTGCACTTCGGCCTCGGGTCATGGGACGGACAGTGGACAGGAGGCCTTTTGCCATGTACTTTCACAAGCAGTGGTTGAGCGGACGTTACCAGAAATAGCAGTGCTATCATACTGCCCACGAGCCTTCTCCACTTGCAAGTACGAACAATCCGACTGAGAAGTTTAACAAGGAATTAAAGAGAGAATACACCGGGCGAACGCACTTACCGATTAATCTACTTGCAAAGAGATTGCTCGAAATGTGTGCCCATCGTGCAGAGCTGGGTGCTCCATTCAGTACCCAAAGCACTCCACCGACCAAACTTCAAGCAAGGACCAAGAAGCTTATGGCCCACAACTTGCTCGTCGTAAACCAGAGCAACCGCAATAGGATCGCCTTCCTGACTCCTGACTCAGATGGCGCCGGTGCAACGTTTGTACGTCAGCTGGGTTTCACTTTACCAGGAGAAAAGCCAGAGGCCAAGAATCAGAACAAACTAGAGGTTCAAGCGATGGCAAGTATTTCATACCCAACCAGGGATGGCAAAAAGACTAAAACTCCAGTGGAGACGCTCAACCGGATGATCAAGCAAGACTTCACTTCACACTGACAGTTCCCGACTTGCTCACGAAGCTTGAGCGCATGCGCCGCGTGAAGTCAGCAACCATGAATAATTTCGCTGTGTCTACTGACGCGAAGCCAAAGCTAATTCGTCGTGCTCAAGCCCTCATGCGCCATGGCCGAATTCAAGTTGCGGAATGCCGGTTGCAAATGCCATTCATTTTGCAGGATACAGGATACAACTTCCCGCGTGAAGGTGGCTCAATCAAGCTGCACGTTGCCGACTGACAAGAGAGTCAACCCACGAAATGTCAAGCGTTTGAGCAAGCAAGCAATGGAGGTGGTCAGCCAAGGAAGTCACGGATGGGACGTGGATATTGACAAGCGGCAGTGTCCATGTCGATCGTGGCTAAAGTTTGGAAGCTGCGTTCATGTTGTGGCAACCCTTCTCTCCCTTGGACGCAGTGTGATGGCTGTCGATCAAAAATTCCTCGGATTGAAGCGCAAAGAGAGGTCAAGAACAGCAAGTTGGGCATGCATTGATGATGCAATAAGCCTGGCACTGCATTAGGCATCCTTAGACGGAGCCTTATGGGGAGCTTGATCAATACACGTTTATACATTTCATTATCACAAGGTGACTCTGAATAACATTGTCTGTATTACAATTATTGTTGCCAAATAAATGAAATAGACTTGAACCAATACAGACCGCTAACGCCCATCCACCCACGGGCATCCCCAACTTCCCAGACGCCGCCTTTCTTGCAAACAGCAACAATATGGCCAATGTCGTTTGCGTTCTTACCCCCGACAACGTATACCCCGTCGTTCTGGATAGTTCGCCTTAGTCCACGAAGCCCTTGGTGGCGTGTTCATGAAACTTGATTCGAAGTCGACGCCAAGCTGTTGAAGACTCTTGAAACTTGATTCGAAGTCGACGCCAAGCTGTTGGACAAAAGCTGCTAGGCTTGAAGGAGTTAGTTACCCCAGAACCAGGTGGGCGCGTCCCAGCAGCTTCGAACTTTTTGACGTGGTTAGCCTCCACATAACCAACGTACCCCAGCGACTCCAAGGCTTTATCAACAGCAATATAACCACACCGGCTATCACCGGTTTCCTCAGAAACCGGTGCGCCGAAGGTATTATCAGTACCAAGTCGTTGCTTCTTCAGAAAGTCACGATACCGTTGGCTCGCCACTAAGCCGCCATTCCATGACCATACGGCACTCGTGCGCAAAGCCGTCCGCATGAAGCTGGGCACCTGGCTCCCATGTGCCTTCGCCACCGACCCACCGGACGTAACCGCGATGACAATACACGCACCAGTCGGCGATGGACTCAAATCCCCAGAGACCATCACCGACCTGGACAGCCGCTGGCCGCTTTTGCTTTCTGGAGGCCTCGCGGGCCAACGCACCACCACAGCCAACGCGGGGCTGCCGGATTGTATATCGGCACACGAGAGCCGGGCTTGGAGTCCGAACATTGGTGGTGAGTGCATTGGCGGGGCGGGAGTGTTGGCTGTGGTGGTTGTGTTCTGTGCAGTGGTCAGGTCGACGATGTGAGTCGTGCAGGAAGTGATGAAAAGTCTGTCGATGGTGGTTGGAGTGTTGGTGGTGGCGGCTGTCGCATGGGTGCGGGACGCAATGATGGCAGCAGCAATGGCCCGCGCCCGTGCAAAGGTTACCGCCTTCGTTATGCGGCTTTCACGCTTCAGCATCTTGCCCGTGGGGCTCAAGCAGCCCCCGCGGCGAATGAATGGGTGGCGCATCGTGAATGGGTGGTGCGTAGTCATGGTCGAGTGGGTGGGTCTTGTGTGTCGAAGTGTGTGGTGCGATAAGCGTGTGTTGACTTGTGGTTTGGACGCGTATGCAGGTTGGTCGCAAGTCGCAAAGTGAGGGCGTGAGCAGTGCGGCTCCGTCCTTACCGAGGGGAGCTCAGAACACCACGGACGCGCGCCCAGACATAAGGACGCTCAGACGCCAAGCCGCTCAGACGCCAAGCAGTCTAGCAATGTGATGTGCGCCCAGACGCAAAGTCGTCACGCGATGTGCGTTTGGGATCGAGCGCGGCTGCGCTCCAGGAGCGCACGTTGGCGTAGTGCGTGGAGCAGATCGAAGAGTTGGGTGCCATGGCGCCATGGACGCCGCGTCGCCACTTTCGATTCATCGAATTGGATGTAAAGTCCAGCAACCAACCAACAACACAACAGTAACAAGCTACACCTCCATCAACCACCATGGCGCTCGTCGAGCGTGTCGCGCATGGCCGGCGCCATCAAGCTGGTCGTTGAGCCGATGTCCTTTCCGGCACGTCGTCCTGCGCGGCAATCGCAGGAGCGCATCGCTCAGGGATATGAGATGGGCTTCACCAGACAAATATGTGGCAAAACAAACAGAAGTGTAGTAACAACAAACTAAATACTGTAAAGGCAAAACCTGAGGTGAAGCAGACACATGTGTGTGGCCGATCAAAAGATTAATACAATAGTTTAAAAACCGATTTCGACGTAAAAATGAGCACATTTTTGCACAACAGCGTCGCTCGCAAAGGCCGCCCATTTTGCTCGTCTGCGTGCATCCCACAGACATCTCAGCGATATCGAAAAGACCTCGCTGTTGCCGATTTACCACAAACACAAAACCTCTAAAAAACCATAATCGAATTTTCGGGTATTTATTTATACAGGAAAGTGCCGCGCTTCGCCGCGCTCCCTGGAAGCACTCAGGAATTGACGGTACTCACTTACGGTACTTTGCCCCTGGAAACTTTAATCGATTGTGACACCATCAAATGATAGAACTGCGTATGATCGACAACCCTCGAAACTCCATGTGATGAACACAAATTTTATGATGTGTCTCCATAAAAATGCCTGTCGGGCTCGAAATTCGCAAAAAACCGTTTCTAGACCCCCAAAATGCGCTAAACTCAAAAACTCTTCGCTGTAATCTAGTGCATAGTCACTACCGGCATCTCTAGCGAGGCAGCGCCGCGCATAAGGCGATGGCCGACGTGCACGTCGAAGCAAATTGGCTGATGGAGATGGATCCAGCGGTGAAGACAAGGCGTCCTCGCTGGCATTGTAGCGCGCTTGTGGACGTACGCGGTAAAGGCGCTGATCATCTGTGCGCTTGCGACGCTTTTCGTCCGCTACAGCAAGGTACTTGGACAGCTCTTGCTTGTAGTGGCTCTGATCTTGTACATTAAACTGACATGATAGTTTGTGAGCGCGACACAAAGCCGCAGCACTTTGTCATACGACGCCTTGTTCCATGTAAACGTGGCGCGCGTGATTCGCCACAGCAGACACAAACGGCCGAAAAAGTTCTCCACGATACCGCGGTCTGCCGAGACGTCGGCGTTCTGGTTGACGTCGTCAGCTGTAAGCTCGCCACCGCGCGGCATACGCATGGCCATGATTGTCCTAATGGTCCCTGATAACCCTAGTCCACTATAACAGCCCACAGATGCCTGTGAGTGCTCCACCCTTCGCAAAAGTCAGGCATGGTCCTTTCATGCTCGCTCTTGGCCAGTAGCGCCAGGTGAAGGGCTACCTGCTCTTGAAAGATGGTCAAGTCCGACGTGCTACCAACCTGATGGCGGGACACGTTGACAGCACGACCGTCCAACGCTGTCGCAGCGATAATCGCGCAATGGAGCTCTCCAAGGTGATTTTCTGGTAGGGCGGGGTGGTGTTCGGGTTTGGGCACGGATGCGGGTATGTTCACGAATGGTGTTGTGTTTGAATGTGGCCCCGTGAGGAGTAGGAAGAATGGTTGGTGGCTGGCCGGGATCGCTGGTGTTCAGTCAATGCCGTGGTTGCGCACAACCACGGCCATATTTGTGAAACATCGCACTCTTTGTGCAATAGGTTTGCATTTTGTGCAGTTCGTGATGGCATGTCTCGTGGGCGCGCTCTGTGCAACCGCTCGCGCGTGATCAAACTGCCTGGTGTATCCCCAATGGGATCGGCTCTATGCGAAAAAGCCGTCGAATTGAACAAGTGATCTGTTGGATATCGGCACTGACGTGGCCACCCATTCCAATGAAATCGCAAGGGAAGCGGCCTCGACCTATGAGAAGTAGGCGCACTCGAATATGCCCTGCGTTGCGTTTAATGGATCTCGCAAGATACATTCGTGTGCAGTATGCCAGTCTACAGACCACACAAATACCGAGCACCGAGCATACTGTACAGATGCCAACTGTTATGCCGTGGCAGTCGTCGAAGTGACCACCCGTCAGTCCGGCACGTTCACGTGTCGTCTTGAGAGCGTGGACGTTCAAAACGATTTCCTGGAAGACCAAGAATCAACCGCTAAACCAGGCCATCCACAAGCCCATTTGAGCCTTCCCAAGATTCCCAGACACCCATGCCCTCGACGTCGGAAGATTCTGGTTTGCGCCCAGACAAACGAATTTGTCGTCTTTAACCATAGAGCGCAATGTTCAGATTGAGTTATGCTCGCCTGAGGCGCTTTGCCGATCTGTGCTCATTGCTATGGCTACCGTACTGACGTCCCAGTGATCACCATTGAGCTTATAAAACACAAGCGCATCCACTGTCATTGGCATCAACCTGTGCCGGTGCAGCGAGAATGTTAGCTTCGCTTGACTAAACACGCGTTCGCACATATTTGAGAGTTTTCGCAAACGCGTCTATTCCAGTTTGAGTTCTGTTTGGGCAAATATGCCAAAAGACGACGTGATGTGAGTGTTCCATTCTCAAAAGTCGAAACTGAAATTTCAGTTTCTAAGGCTCAACGCAGGACGCCGTTCGTTTGCTCAGGAAACAGCGAAGAATGGAAGAGGAGACGCCGTCAAGAACCTTCGTACGAAAGCATTTCAACGCAGGCGACGATGTGCTCCTGCTGTGGCAGGTGAACGGGGTGGAACCTTGGAGGGATGGCAGTGTGATGGCTGCGTGGGAGAGCATTGCTGCTACCCTGCGGTTGTTGCCGCCGTTTGGAGTCAACAAGGATGGAAAAGCCTGCTATTCGCGCTTTACGTTGCTCGTACGCAATCGTCGTGATGATAACACTAACGCTTTACGCCGTTCAGGCTCGGCGGAGCAGTACGAGGAGAAGGAAACACTCCTGGATGATATCATTCTGCAAATGGAGGCACACCACGCTGACGTGGCATTGGCCAGCAGCCAGCGCCAAGAAAGGAACGCACGGCTTGAAGCATCCGGCCGTGTGCTTCGTGACTTGGCGCTTGGCGAATTGTCGCCACCACGCAGTTCACCCCAAGACGCACCATCGTCATCAACGTCGTCGGTCGACGACGGAGCAGACCAAGGCCACCGTTGAGCCGGCACCAAGCGGCAGCTGATGGAGTCGTTCTTTGAGACCGTTACGCAGCGTAGCGATGCCTCAAGCACCGCAAGAATGACTGCAGGCGTCAATGACCAGGAACTGAAGCGCCAAAAGCTCGAGCTAATGGAAACCAAGTTCCAAGCCGAGATGGAAGTTGCAAAGGAAGATCGGCAACTGCGACGTGAGGAATTGGCAATCCAACGAGAGCAAATGACTATCCAGCGCGAGCAAATGTCTATTCAACGCGAGCAAACGCAAAATTTATTCAAATTGCTACAGCAATTTATGCCATCCACTGGAGGTAATCTTCAAGGCTAGGAGGTGACAAAATAAAATAGTCACTGATCTGGTTGCCGCGCTTAATACATGTATGGCAGTTGGTCAGCAACATGCCCACTGCAAACACCTTCCCAACAGGTGCGCTGCGCACTTTGAGCTTCAATCGCCAGCACGAGTGCGGCCAAAGCGCTTTGTGCACTTTAAAAGCCCCTCCACACTCTGGCGACACGCACTCATTTGCGTATTGAATGCTTGCTGCTCGATGGTCAACTCGGCAGCTCGAAATGGGGCACAGACGAATTCCAAGACTGGATCTGTCTCTTATACACATCTCACTCATTTGCGTATTGAATGCTTGCTGCTCGATGGTCAACTCGGCAGCTCGAAATGGGGCACAGACGAATTCCAAGACTGGATACCCCGCGTCACCATAGATTAGCTTGCCATCGAAGGTCGGGTATGTCGCCATCATCGGACACACCCCGCTTGTTGTCAACATGGTGCTGTCATGCTTGCGGCCTTCGAGCGGACCATACAGCGATGCACACATTCCGTCCGGCGTGGCAATCGCTTGCCAATTGAACCAGTGGGCACGTTTGTGCCCATTAAACACGGCGCGTTGGAGGTTTTCATTGGTGACGTGCGAGCGGGGCCCTGGACGCGAAATAAACTGCTTCGTACCATCAATAAATCCCCAGCATGTAGTGAGTGGCGATCCCTTGCGTCGAACAGCGTCACAATATTCGTGCATTCGAGCCGTGACGAGGCCAACGTTGAAGAATATACGCCGGCGATGATTTGCATACAGCATGCCCACGGTGCAGTAAAACAATCGACACAGTGACGGTCCTGAGCGACGAAACTCGCTCTCCAACGTTGACCACCGAATGGGCTCAGCCAACCGACGACAGACAAGTGCCAACGCCTGCACAGAGAGAACGTGATCGCGCTCGGATGTGATGATGTGCTCTGGCAAACGTAAGGCGACCGCAAGCTGCGTCAATTCCGGAATACTGAATCGCATCAGTAAGCGTGCCTCGTCGTCGTGCAGTTGCCAAAGAACTTGATTGGACGGTGTGATGACTCGTGGAGCTCGCGGTAGAGTGAATATGCCCGTGCGGACGGCACTCGCGATGCTGTTGACGAGCCATTCGTCGTCGCCATTGGCAACAACGACCATACCCGCGACTACGACCGCCATTTCCTCGAGTGTGAACAGTGGTGTGCGCTCCACTGAGCCGAATCGAAGCTGAAACGCGAAACGTTGCGAAAAGAGCGAGCTCAGCTTGTTTGGTGATGTGATTGGGGTAGCCGAAACAGAACTGAAACAGGAATGTAAGGGCTTGCGAAAATTCTCTATTACTTGTTGGCGGGACGCAATTTTAGAGCTGGTACAGCTGACTATTTCGGCGTTGTTGGCGCTCCGCGCGAGTTGCAAGGATTGATTCGGCAAACGACAGCTCTAGCGAATCAGCTGACAGGTCCTGTTGCGATTCGCTGTCGGCTAGAAATGGCTGCAAGGCATCTTGCTCTTCACTGGAGAGAATTTGGCCAGCGGCATTCGTACATCCCGGTAGGTGCACAATGAATGTCGTACTGCATCGTGAAAAAGAAATTCACGATTGATTTTGATGACGGACCTCCCAGTCTGGTTGGTGGGAAGGTCGAGGTATGAGGAGGATTGCGCAGTTGCTGTTGTCGTAGGTGATGCTGCGCGTTGCTGTCGAATATTTAATGAGCTAAAACGAGCGCACCTTAGAGAATTGGACGCGCCCTATTGCCAGACGCATGGGCAGCATCTGATTTTCAATTGCCGCTCGCCAGATTACATGATACCATAATGTGCCCAATATTTATTCATGAATGCAAATGGTTCAGCCAAACGGACAATCGGAATCGCTGACACCCTTCCTAGTGGCAATCTCAGTTGCACGTGCGATGGCATTGCCTATGCCAATGTGTTATTGCAGTTTATTTTTCTATTGTATGCATGTTTTCCGATCCCCGCATGGCATGACCTGCACGCAACCAGCGTAGCTGCTGTCGTTGCTGCTGTTTGATGATGGCAAATAACGGCGCAGCTAGCATCGATGAGAACGCCTCAATGGAACGTGGGGATACGTCTGGTGTGGACGGCAGCGGCGGGTTGGACGTGAACGACAGCGGCGTGTCATTCAGGATCCGCAGCTTGGGCAGCATCACCAGTTGCAGCTTCTCCTTCGTCGCGCTCTTGAGCGTCACACTGAGGCTCTTGAGCGACAGACACGTCGGCGAAATGTCGATGAGCTCGGGGACGGAGCAAAAAGGGTTCTTGGTTACGTCTAAGCCACGAGCTTCGGGAGCTGTTGCCTGAACGCCACGGGTAGCAATTCACGGCTGAACATCGACACCTCCAGCCAGTTTATATGAACTGGGTTCTGGACAAAATATTGTCTGTTTGAACAAGTTTCACCGATGTTATGGTCAGATATCTCTAGTTATTGCATGTGATCCTAACATTTGTTACAGAGCAGGCTCGCGATGTAACTTTCACTCGCTGCGGTCCCAAGACGAGATCGAAGTCGCATTGGATCTACTGTGTTTGCTCAAACAGAGCGGAGTCGGATATTCGCCTCGCTCGCGCCAGGGCGCTGACACCCGGCATCCATCCCAGAGGAGCGACAGATCCAACTGGAATGATCATCATAAAGACCGTCAGCACGACAAACAAGAGCGTGGATCAGCAAAAGGGCTGCAATGAAGAAGAACCTAGCCGCACCTGCAGAAAAGAAAAGTTGCCACTTCTGCAATGAACCAGGCCATTTCCAAGCAAGTTGTGAGGCAAAGAAGGATTGTCTTGAACAACGAAAGCCTGTGGTGTTGTAGGTCTCATGGAAACGAGATCTACCTCACGACAAAGCAATGTAGGACAGGCTACGTCCAAAACGCTCGGGAATCGTAAGTAGTATAAACTAATACGACTCAATCACGTACAATCTACGTAGTCCGTCCACTCCACTCAGTTCTTTCGTGCTGAGTACGCGGAGCTTCGGGTCAGGCCA
>NSDO01000367.1:0-13286 GCA_002286825.1 Lagenidium giganteum
CACTCTGACTCGTACTTAATCCATCCATCGGTTGCGTTCCAATAGTGAAGGACACCGACCAATGTCAAACCACTTGGTCGATAGTGAACATGACCGACCAATGTCGAACCACTTGAGATTGCTGGAATATCACCAATTCCTTGTCAAGTCGATATCTGTGAGCAAGCAATGTCGAACCACGCAAGTCGTTGGAATTAAAAGACCGAAAACAATGCCGAACTCCGGTGTTTTGGATGCGCTCTATCACATGGTTCTGATTGTTCTGTTTACTCTGGACCTCTAACCCCTGATACTTGATACCCTGTCCTACCTGACATGTCCTATATGGGAGGTATTATGAAGTAGATATACCGGCATGGTACCGGAATATATCTACCGACCACCCGAGATATAGTACTTATTTATCTGCTACCACCATCGAGGATTCGCAGGAGGTTCCAGCGCCACTTCGCCACAACCTCCCCTGTCCTGGGTGTACTTCCGCCTGCAGGGAGGTCTCACAGGACACCTCGGCCGTCCCAACTGCCGGTCATCTGCATTCTTCCCGTCGTCTTTGTTCGCGTTCGTCCTTCGCGCACTTTTCCAATCCTCYGTCGACACGCGTATCTTGAACCCCAGTCCTCATGCCGACTGCACGCAGCCGTGGCCAGCGTCGAAGCTCTCGCGCCTCCGGCGGATCTCCGGCAAGCTCCGGCACCGGCCAGACTTCCCACGAGCGCGACGCCAGTACCTCCGAGGCATCCCATGACACCGCTCCCACCGGTGCTGCTCGCGAGGACGACGACGACGAAGCTAAGCGCCCGGCGGGCGATGAAGAGACCAAACGCGCGGAGCCCGATCGCGCCAGCAGCCATGAGGAAGCTCCGGGTACGCGAACTTCTCCCCCAGTGATCGACCTGTCTTTTGACGCCGACGAAGCCGGAAGCTCATCCGCCGCTCGCACCGCCCCTGCACCTCCGTCTGCCCCCGCGCCCACCGCCACAGTCGACGCCGGAACCAACCCGATGCTGTCCCCCGCAAGTCGCCGCGCCTTTCTTGACGCGATTCGTCGGTTGTGCGCCGATGCTGAGACCGTGTACCGCGATGGCGTCTTGGTCGACGCTGTTCTGCAGAGAATTTGTCCGTCTCACCTCGAGCATGTCGCGTCCAGTTCGCTGTTCCGTGGTGGGTGCTGTTTGTGCGTGGGCCGCGACCTCTTCGAGACCGCGCGGGATGAGGCTGACCGACGCCAGAAGGCCACCGCGTTGCAGCTCGCGAAGACCCAGCAAGCTCTCCGAGAGGCGCGCGAAGAAGCTGACGCGATTCAGCAGAGGAAGGATCGTGCCGACCAGGAGGTTACGCGAAACCATCTCGCGGCCGTGACGCTTACCGCGGAGTGTGAAGACCTTCGAGCTTCCTTGAAGACGAAGCAGCAGGCCGTGGACGCGTTGACGGAGGAGCATGATACGCTTCGTGATCGCGATGCGCAGAACGCCGCTCTGATAGCTGACTACGCGCAGCAGATCGCTTCTCTCACCGCTGAGCGGGATGCAGCAGCAACAACGGTGACGGCTGATCGCGACGCTCTGAAGGCGTCGGAAGCGCGTATCGCCTCCCTTGAAGGCGAGCTTCAGACCGCAAACGCCGAGGTGACGCGATTGCGCCTATGCCGTCGGCTCCCGTCGACGTGACGCCCTCCACGACTCCGGCAACTTCGAGTAAGCGTCGGCGTTCGCACTCGGTCTCCCCGCCTCGTGCATCCGCACACGCGACCGCGAAGCGCTCGAAGACTTCCGTCGGCACCACACGTTCGCGTTCGCGGTCTCGGCGCTCTTCACCCGGTCGTCACCATTCGACGCGACGTGCCTCGACCGGCTCGCTCCCTCGTTCGCGTTCGCAACATCGTGTGTCTTCTCGGTCGCGTTCCCGTTCGAGTTCAGCTCGCGTCCACCGACGTCTGGATTCTCCCGACTCGTCTCCTCCTGCCGACGTGCGCGCTCATCATTCTCCCAGCCCTGCCCCGACGATTCGCGAACGCGTAGTTCCTACTCGCGATAACCGCTTGTTGCCGCGGCCTTGGTCACTTCGCCTCCCTGTGTCGTCTCTGGGTTCGTTGACCGAGGACGTGGTGCGTAGGTGGTTGCTCCCCACTCCCAACATGTTCCCCTCGCGTCCGCGGCCGCGCTTCGACGTCCCACCGTTCGTCCCATCGGTGGTTGTCCGGATGATCTACCGCGGGAACCCTTGGAACGATTTGTCGACAGAGCCGACGCCCATTACGTACAGCGCCCGTGACGACCGGTTCCGTCAGCTCCACGCGCAGATGTCAGCCTTCCTTCGCCAGCACGCGTTTGCACTCTGGGAGCAGACCCACTATCTTCACGTCGACGCGGCAACTTCCTTGGGTGGACAGCTGATTGCGGAGCGTGATGCCCGCATCCGCGCTTGTCGTGACGCGTTGGGCGAGGTTATCGAGGAGGCGCTCGCGCTAATGAAGACTGGACACTGCGACTTGGATATCTTGTTGGACCTGTCCGCTCTAGTGCCTCCGCGCGATCCGATCGAGTGGTTTCCTGTATGCGCGGCTAGCCCCAGCGACGCGTTACTGGCCCCGATGTTGATTCAGCTGGATAGCCAAGAACCGTCACGATTGTATCATCGTAGCGCCGACCATCAGCATCCTGCGCTTGCCCCTGGGGTCTTCTCTCGCGTAGACCGTAAGTTTGTTGGGTCGTCATTCGGCCGCTCGGCGACGCCACCTAGCGACAGTGACACGGATTAAGCGCGCAGTCGAATATCATCTCTTGCTGGTGTTTGTGCGCGTTCCTTCGGCTTCTGATGACGCACAGATGTGAGCGTCGGAATGGTACATCCCTCACGTGGAGCAACATGCCCGCCGGGCAGTACGCGATGCCCGAGACGCGTAACGACCGCCCCTGATGTGCCCGCTTGCCAGCCCCTTGGCATGCGCGGAATGGCAGCAACCGCAATAACATGGCGGCGGGCCCCGTGGAGGATCCAGGAACAACGCGTGACGCAACGACGCGTGAGGCCGGAATATGTGATGGCGGCGACCTCAACAGCGTGGTCGTGAGTATCGCGAGGCGCCCGACGGCAACGCGTGGCACGGTATCGCGTGATCACGACGCAACAATCGCATGAAGCAGCAGGCATACCGAGCGGCAGCGGCACGCGATGCCGGAAGACCGTGGAGACGGCGAGTACGGGTGGCAGGGTGGTGCGTCTGCTTCCAAGGTAGCAGACACACGGAACACACGCGACGCGCAGGACGCGCGGCAACAGCCCATGGGCACCCGTGTGCCGGCAACTCGGCTCGCATCTAGATGACGGCAGCTGCAACCACGTCATCTTCGATCATCGCGAGGAATCGTCGGCGACGCAGGACGCTGGGGTATGGCAGCGCGTGGTGGAGGCGTAGCGACGCGTGGGGCCGAAGCGTGACGGCGCGTGGGGACGGCGGGTGCGGGCGACAGGGTGGCGCGCGTCCACCACCACGGTAGCACATATGCGGAACACACGCGGCGCGCCGGACGCGATGGGATCGTCCATGGACATCCGTGTGCCGGCACCGCGGCATACACCTTGGTCACGGCATCTGCGGTCACGTCATCTTCGAGCAAGGCAGCGTTCAAACCCGGCGGTTGGTCCGGGCGAATGGCGAACGCGAGCGACGAAAGTGGCGCGGCCACCGCATACGGCGACAAGCGCACCAGACAGCAGCGGCACGCGATATCGGGAACGCGCGACAACGCCACTCGCGTCGCTGGAAGCACGCGAGGCAGCGGGTGTGAGCGATTGGGTAACGCCCCCNCCCCCCCCACCACAGGGGACGCACCGAGCAGCACATGGTGCACGGGACGCGCGGCGGTCGCCCATGGTGCGTCCATATGCCAGCCCTTCAGCGCGTACCTTGATGATGGCAGCCGTACCTACGTGGTCGTGAGTCTCGCGAAGGATCTGGCGGCGACGAGTGACACTGGCGCCTGTCCGCAAAGTACGACACTGGGGCACGGTATCGCGTGATCCAGACGCAACAACGCGGGAAGCAGCGGCACACCGAGCTGCGGCGGAACGCGATGTCGGGGACGCGTGAATACGGAGGGTACGAGCGACAGCGCGTGGGAACAGCGGGTACGGGCGACAGGGTGGCGCGTCCACCTTCAAGGTAGCAGACACACCACACCCAACGCGCCCGACGCGCAGGACGCATAAAGACAGCCCACGGGGCACCCATGTGCCGACACCTCGACAACGGCATCGCCATGTCATCTCGAGCATCGCGGAGCATTCGACGGCGACGCCGGGGTATAGCATGGTGACGACGTAGCAACGCGAAGACGGCGCCCGAGCTGAGTGGTTAGTCCGCGCGAACGGCGAACGCGAGCGGCGGAGTGGCGACGCGACCGCATAGAGTAGCAAGCACACCAAACGACGGCGGCACGCGGCGCCGGGAACGCGTGGAGGCGGCAGGAGTCGACTGTAACGCGTGACGTTGGGGAATGGCATCGCGTGGTGAAGACGTAGCAACGCGTGAGGCTGAAGCGCGATGGCCGCACGTGGGTGACGAATGCTCAGCCGGCAGACCCGGCCATTTCGCGAAGACGGCGCCAGAGCTCAGTAGCTGATCATCGTGGCAATGGCGGCACCTGACACCAACAACACAGTCGACGCGTACATGGTCGGCGGCATAAGGGGACGCGTAGTGCGAGTCGCAATGAGGACACGAGGCGCCCGCCGGACTCGCCCCAGCCGCAGCGGTCGTTTTCACATCCTTCCGCGCCTCTTCCGCGTTACTCCCTGGTTGTCATTTACTCACGCCCGAGCTCAGAGCCAGTCGCGTCGTTTCTCTTACGCGTTGGATGTGGCGCTTGTTCGGCGCGCGCTGCTTCCCGCCTCGCGCGGGATCACCTGGGACGCGTTGACCCGAGATGTCGTGGCATCGCCGCGTGCCTGCCGCTGTCACTTCTCGTCCTTCGCTCGACGCTGGRTGTCGTGGGGTCTGCTGAGTCCGCGGGTCACACCCACGGCATCCCAGGTCTACACGAGCTTTGACGTCTGTGCTGACGTGTCGCCCGTAGCTGCTTGMTCGWTCGCGTCTTGGGAAGTTGCCGGGCTGCGTGTGGGCGCGGTCGAGAGGATCGGGTGCGCGKGAAAGACTTATTTGCGGACRRACTTCGCGCGCACGCAGGCGGAGGTATGTTTCTACGGCGATCATCGTGGTTGTTCTTGTCGCGGCGCGGTCAGCCTTTCGAGGGAGGCATCCGTTGTTTGTCTTGTTCCGCGTTTCTTGACATGAATTATGCAGTTGTGAAATATGCAAAGGGTGCCGTCATTGACTACAGCTCTTCGACGAAGTCCGTTGCCTGGGCTTCCATCATCTGCAGACGGTTCGCGTTCTTCCTCTTCATGTAGAAGTCATGTAGGAGGCCACCACAGTTGAGGTCTTCTTCGTCGACCCACGAGTCGTCCGCGCCCTCTTGGGCCCATTGTTCCCGATATTCGACGCGTTGTCGACCGAATCTGGTACGTCTGGACACGCGCATGTCCCTGATCGCGACGACCTCATAGCTGCCTTGCTTCGTCGAAGTCTACACGCGTATGCTCAGCCACTGTCAGGCGCCCCGCGGGTCGCGATGGGGCATCCTTTCGTGATCGCAGTTTCGAGATGTGGACCAAAGGGAAGAACCAATGGTCCGATCCCAGCTCGAGGCGGCAGGTGTACGCGTTGGGCATTTCTGCGACTCTGAACGGGCCATGCCACAGGTGTGCTAACTTCTTCGCGTATCCCTCCTTCACGCGGTCCAAGAACAGCCAGACTTGGGAGCCAACTTCGATTCCTGATTCCGCCGGCGCGCGGTCGGAAGCCTCGCGCGCCCGACGTTCGAACGCAGCTTCCACTAATTCGTTCGCGTGACTTCGCGCGAATTGGTACGACCTCTGAATGTTGAATCGCCATCTCCGTGCATCGCGATCTCTCACTTCTTCATTTCCTACTGACCGCGTCGACTCCAAAGTGGAACGTGCGTCCCAGCCATGGACCAGGAAGAATGGCGTTTCTTGTCGCGTGTTGTCCCAAGAGGTGTTAAGCGCGAAGGCCAATCGTTCGGCATACTCGTCCCAATCGCGTTGGCCGGCATCAGAGACGTACAGCTTCATTGCCCGCGTGATCGTCTGGACTTTTCTCCCCGCGAGTCCGTTTGCCTGTGGCCGATATGCGAGTTTCGCACGTTGCCATTGACCCAAGATCCGATTGAACGCGCTTAGGAAGTCCGACATAAAGCCTGGTTCGCGGTCGTGCCGGATATACTCACTTGCACCGAACCGTCGGAATACGGCCTCCTCATACGCTTCGGCGACAGTTTGTGCTGAACGCGATGCCGAAGCTTTCGCGATGATGAAGCCCGAGTGCGCGTCGACGAAGACTAGCAGCTCCGTATTCCCCGCGTGTGACGCTGGTAGAGACGGTATGTGGTCCATCGCGATGGCCTGAAATGGCCGCGTACCGACGATGTTCCCGGGTGACACTCCCCGAATTGTGGGATGTCCCTTGCCGGTCTCGCAATCCGTACAAGTCATGATGAAACGTTGGACTGACGCGAACATGCCTTGCCAGTAGAATAAACGCCGGACTCGCGCGTACGTTCGGCCGATCCCTTGGTGTCCGCCTTCCAAGCTCGTGTGGTAGTGGTGGAGGACGTCGTCGTGAATCGTCGTCGGCAGCACGAGTCGAAGCTGAACGTCGCGTTCGTCACTATCCCCGCTGCGTGTTGTTGGAGCGCTTCCCACGAACCACAGCACTCCCGTCTCGTCTAATTCAAATTGGTTCGCGATTCGACCGCACTTCGTCGCAGCGCGTTCCTCCAGAAGATCGGACTCTCCACGCAGAAACGTTTTCAGGTTCGCGATCCAAAGTTCTTCGTCTTGTGCGCGGCGAATTCGGTCCATCCGGACGCCGGCGATCTCCGTCACTGTGTTGTCGCCTCCTCCAGTTCCTTCGCCGGCCGCGTCCTCTCCTACTCCCGAGTTCGTCGGTCTTGTGTTCGCGCGTTGACGTCGCGTTTGGACAGTTGCCACAACCATCGGCATTGACTTCTCGCGGAGTTCTGGGGCGCCATCGCCCCTGTCGGACTCGAGGTCTTGCGGTGGTTCTGTGGCGACTGTTTCACATGTCGTTGTGTCCGCGCGGACCTCCGCCGGCTTCTCAAGCATGATCTCACCGAGGCGATTGAGTGCCACCAAGCCCTCCACGTCGTCTTGTGCGACGATGTCTTCGCCCCCCTCGCGTTGGCGTGCACGTCCTGCAATCCAGTCTGCCGCTGCATTAAACTCACGATTGACGTGAAGCAGTTGGCAACGCGGGATGGTTACTAGACGTTTGGACACCGACGCATGGAGTAATTGGAGGCCTGGTGACTTGCATTCCATTTCCCCGAGAAGTTGTCGTACAATCAAATTGGCGTCTCCGCAGAGGATCAGGTCTTGCACGTGATGTTTCGCGGCTAGGGATATCGCGAGGACGATCCCACGGTACTCCGCTTCGTTCACGGTTGCGTCATGGAAGTATTGGGACGCCGCGGTGATGACCCTCCACGCCGGTAGTTCCCAGAGCACGGCGGCGCAGGCGCCGCCCGGTCGCTTCGGCTTGGCCGAGCCGTCGAAGCTGGCTATGAAAACTGTGGTCCCTGGTGCAAACGTCGAGACAGGCATGCATGGAGGAACCCTGCGACCTGTTTTCGTTGGCTTGATCGCTGTGACTGCTTCATCCACCAACGCCCGCGGAGTGAAACTAGCAGCCAACAGTCCCAACACGTTGTCCTCGGCGGCCACCGCCTTCGTCACTTCGAACGTCCATGAGGAGCGGAGGGCAGCCCATTGTGCCAGCCGCCCCTGCAAGC
This sequence comes from Lagenidium giganteum, assembly GCA_002286825.1. Classification (NCBI taxonomy): domain Eukaryota; phylum Oomycota; class Peronosporomycetes; order Pythiales; family Pythiaceae; genus Lagenidium; species Lagenidium giganteum. The sequence goes on from NSDO01000367.1 coordinate 7,896, forward strand.
CCTTAGAGCGCATCAGCCAGGCGAACGTGGATGTTCGCGTGACCACCCGAAGTCGCCGTCCGTGGAGAAGGCGTTGGCAGACGTCGAGTGTCCGAAGCAACGCGAGGACCTCCTTCTCGACTGCATGGTATGCCAGCTCGTTGTCCTTGAGGACGCGACTGACGAAGCAAACGGGCATCAGGATCTTATCGTGCTCCTGCACTACCGCACTCGCTATTGCCCAGTCGTTCGCGTAGAGCACGATTACGACATCTTTGGTCGCGTCGAAGTGCTTCAAGATCGGTGCACTGACAAGCTTCGCCTTCAGCTTCGCGAACGCGTGGGTGGCCCCGGATAAGCGCGGGTGGTCAACCTGGAGTGAGAAGTGTTCTTCCTTCAGCTCGTAGAGGACGGTGGCGTACACAGCGAAGTCCTCGATGAAGCGGTGGTAGTACTTCAGACTGCCGAGGAAGCTTTGCATTCCTTTAAGTGTCGTCGGGAATGCTAAGTTCGCGAGTTGGTCCAAGTTCTTCGGTTTCGCGTGAAGACCTTCCGCACTCACCCTGTGACCCAAGTAGTCGACGCGCTGTTTGCCCCAACGACTCTTGGGCACACTGATGGAGAGCCCCCAGTAATCACACGCGTCCAACAGCGCATCGACGGCTGTACAGAGTTCGTCCCAGCTTCCGCGTCCGATCCGGATGTCGTCGATGTATGATCGGCGCCCCAATACGGACTTCGTGTTCGGATCCGTAGGGACTCCGTGTATGAACACATCCTCGCCCGTCTGCAACATCGCGTCGTCGCGATCCTCCGGCTCACGTAGCTTCAAGATTCCGTATAGCGCGTTGTCGATAAGTCGTTGGTAAATCTGTGGCGCGTTCTTCAAGCCGAAGGGCATACGCTTCCACTGGAAACGTCCAAAAGGGGTGATGAACGCAGAAATGGCCTTCGCGCGTTCAGTCATCCGGATGACCCAGAACCCACTCGCCATATCTAGGGAGCAGAACCAGAGAAATTTGTCCAAGCCCTCGAGCAGTTCGTCGCCAAGTGGCATCGGATACACCATGAGCCGCGTCAAGCCGTTCACCGCGCGATAGTCGATGCGGAGCCGAATATCCACTCCGTTCTTCTTCACAACGATGACGATCGGCGAGGCCCACGGCGAGGTCGATGGTTCGATAATATTCGCGTTCAGAAGACCTTTGATCAGTTGAAAAACCTACTCGAAGAACTGTGGTGGAATCCTGCGAACGCGCTGTGCGATAGGTCGAGCACTGCCCACGTCGATGTCGCAGACGACGCCTCGTGCTGGTGGTGGCAGCGCGTTCCCCGCTCCAATCAGCAGGTGTTTCCGCCTCCAGATGATGCCGCGCAGCCTTGCGATCTCATCTTGACTGTTTACGCCTGGATCGCCTACGTCCAGGTCTTCTGCCTTCACCCCGGTCGCGTTCACATCCACTTCGGGGATCATGGCCCGCCCGTTGTCGACGTCTTCCGCGATCAAGTCTGTCGCTTCATGGACGAGGACCACGTCATCATCGTCTGGCGTCTCGCGCAGACACTCAGCGGCTGTCTTAGCGGCGAAGATCTTCGCAATGTTGGGTCGCTCCCTTGATGGTTGATCGCGTTTTCGGTCCTGGACTTGACCCGTGAACTCGCCGCCGACCTCATCACCTTCAATGACTTCGCGATCTTCCACGCGGGCTTGGGGAGTGGCCGGGCGTCGTAGGATGGCGGTGGGCCGCACGTAGGGTGGGCGCTCCACCGGTGGTTCGTTCTCGCCCGACACGTTAGGCTCCAACTTCACACGGTCCGTTGTTGCTTCGTAGGCGAGCGTTCGCCACTCCTTGCTTCGGTTCGATCCCTGCGAGACGAAACCTGGCTTTCGTGGGACATGACCCTCGGAGAGCCACATGCCGATCTGAGCTTTCGCATCTAGCGACACCGTTCGCGTGGAAATATTCGTCACGCGCACGAACCTTGGTACGCCGCGTGCCCCTTCGACGACTGAAGTTACCCAGTCGGGTCTCCGACGAATCCAGAGCCTCTGTTTGCCTGGCGGCCGCACGCGTACGTCATGCCATTCTCCTGGGAACAAGGTGACGCACTCTCCAACGTCCAAGTCGCGTCTCTTGTCTCCAAAGAGTTCGTGTCGATCTTCGAAGCGTACGCGAACTTCGTCTGGCATACACAGCGACCCATCTGCGATGTCGAGTCGCACCCCAGCCGGGACCATGAAGTCCATTCCGAGGATCGCGTCTTGACCGCTAAGTTCGCCAACCCAGATGTCGAACTCGTACGCAAGCTCACGCGCCAAGGTGATCTTCACTCGTGCCTTCCCGTCGGTGTGGAAAACGCCGTCGCCGACGCCAACACACTTCAGGCGATAGGAGGTGTCGAGCTCAATTCCAGCATCACGCGCAAATGTAGAATCGAGGATAGAGACCTCCGCACCAGAGTCGAAGAGCAACTTCGCGCCTCGGTTGTTTACTAGCGCGTGGACTTTGGATTGTTTGAAGTGTTTCGCGGGTGCGTAATGTTTCCAATACCCGCGTCGTTCTTCTGGTTCCAGGACCAAGCGTTGGATCATCGGCAGTCGCTCAAACTCGGACGATGCATCGGATTGCGCTGACCGTACATGTTTTTTGGTCGCGGTATAGTCATGCAAATCCGATGCATTATCCCGGTTACGAGTGCGCCTTTCGCGTGATTCCGCGTTGTCCGCCTGGCGCTTGACGAATGCAAATATCCAAACCGGGTCCCGCTCGTCGCGTTCTAGCCCCCAAGCTAGCGAGCGTTCTAGTTTAAAGCCGTTTCCATACTCTTTGGGATAAGACCGGCATGTTTYGCRRGGTCGTACCAAGCGCGGAACKCGTTGAAGAAAGCTTCTAACGCGCAGTCGCCACGRTCRTGGGCCTTGCCGCAGCCACGGCAGACCGAGAAWCACTTGTCGGATGGGTGACCCTTCTTGCCGCATTGTTGGCACGTTAGTCGCTTCCAGCATTGACGGTCCGAATGGCGTTTTGAGCCACAATGGGAACAGCTCACTTCGCGGCGGTCGTCGCCAACCTTCGTCTCCATCACATTTGCATAGTCGTCGTCGCTGGAATCGCCYCGCTCGCGTTCACTATCCCCCATCGACGATGAGGCGGAATCTGAGTCTTCGCGTGGCAAGAGGATCTGTACGCGTTTCTTCGGCTTGAAGTCACTTGTGTTTCCGGATCGTGGGRCAGGGCGTGCTGGCTTGTCCCCAGGTCGTTGTTGGCGGCGACGCATGTCGAGCAAACCCACTCGGCTTCTTGCGCATCCTTCAACCGGAGCTAAAGCAACGAACGCGACGTGTCTTCGTCTTGCAGCGTATCAAGGAAGTGGGTGAGATGTTCCTTCTTCACCGTGGGCGATCCGTCCATGATGCGGATGCCGGCACGAATCGCGGCGACGTTGAGTCGGTACAGGTAGTCCAACGCGTCTTCTTCACTCCCGCGCTTCATATGGTAGTACCGGTTCGCGTGCGAGGTGCCCTCTCCACAATATTGACGTTTGAAGAGAATCGCAACTTCGGGCCACGCCGAACGGGTTGTTCGCAGGAGCTGCGAGTGCCAGTTTCGTGCGGGGCCGGACATCAAATCTGCGAACGTGAGTGTGGTTTCTGCCGGCGTGAGCTGGTCGCGTCGCACAGCGGTCTTGAACTTCCGAAACCACTCGCGTGCCTTCTCTTCATTCTGAATCTTGCCCGAGAACGACTTCAACTCCGTGACCGCTGAAGCTTGAATACGCGTTCGGGTGTTCGCGACTTGAGCTGCCATCGCGCCCCAGTCGTCATCAAAGATATCGGAGACGTTGTCCGGGAATTCAATGGACCTCTCTTCCCGCGACATCAGGCTTGATGAGGAATCGGCTACTTCATCTAGTTGTGACAATAGGTTCGCGTTGACGTCGAAAGGTTCGTCCATTTTCGCGTTTTTTCGCGACATTCGAGAGCGAACCGCGTGGGCGGGTGTCGTCTGGATCGCGCTCCTCATTCGCACGTCGCCCTGCGTGTCCACAGAGTAGCATGGCGAGCTTGGTATTTGGCTCTGGCGTGTCGGTCGCGGCTTCTCGAAGACATTCTGGTCTCCGCGCGCTGTCGCCCAGCTGTCCCGCGGTTTGTGAACCGTCGCCCCAGCACGTGCCATCTCCTTTCGCGTTTTGTTGGCCAACTTCGCGTAATCAGCTGTGCCCACCGAGAAGCGGGCAGTCAGGAGCATTCGCGTGATTTCGCTGGCCAGGTCCAGTGGGTCCGTCAGTTCGAGCCGCGGCATGACGACATCAAGCGGTCGTGACGGCACCACGAAACCCATCGCGTTCATGATGTCGGACGCTTCGAGGAACTTCGCGATTGTCGACTGGTAATACGCGTCAACCGAGCTCCGTGCTGATGTGAAACCGGACGGTCCCAGCGTCAGCGAAGCCATGCGGGGTGGGGACGACGCAAAAGCTTGTTCGGCTTCGTGAACGCGTGACTTCGCGAGTGGCGGACGCCCGAGGGGCGTTGACGCCATGACTCCTTCATCTTCTCGTAGGCCACCGGCGGAGCTCGAATCCGGTGTCACGACTGCAACAGCAGAGGGCTTCTCTTCCAACTGCTCACCCATGTCTAGGCTGGAAGATCCGAGCATACGCACCAGTTGTGACGAAGCGGGTCTTCAGATCGCGCTTCTCCGCGTCACAAGGTTCGCGGCTGCCTGAGGGGGGTGCCTCGTTCTGCTTGCTTCTTCTCTTGACTTCACACTGTGTACCCAGACCGCGAAAGGGGTTCGGTCTTCACAATCCATGCGTGGGTCTTGCCGTGGAAGCACTCGCTGCTGTTGCTGCTTGGTGAACGCGTTCGATGGACTTGTCTTCAGCGACGCGTTCGGTTGGGGTCTTCTACCGCGGATACTTCGACGAGGCAGAAGCAGGTTAGTTGTCGGAGGTCTAGTTAACTCCCTTGATAATACGCGTTCTMGTTCTTCGTGTACTTTAACGTGCCCTCAGCTTAGGCACGGAGGTTAGTGAGCGTCTTCCGCTTCCTGTCGCGCTCACCTGCTTTGCCTGGCCTCCTGCGGTGGGCTCAGGACACTTGGGGGAGACGAGGGACTTGAGTGGTTGCTGGAACGTTTGGCTGTGGTGGAGCACTCCGGAAATCGACCTGGCCTTCTGTCTTCGACCTTGGCGTATGTAGGCGATTCCTTGGACTACTTCGACCAACAAGCAATCTTCTCAGCTGTCGTGGATGACGTGAGTCTTCAACACAGCAACTGGAGTTTCCTCAGTTCTTTGGGTGGCTCCAGCGATTATGCGGTCAAGCCCTAAGTTGAAATAGCGCAGCAGCACTAGACCCGATGGCAGGCAATGGGTTCGTTCTTTCTTGTGCCAGCAAAGGCTCTC